>CM050514.1:1492500-1555000 GCA_027563665.1 Antrozous pallidus | reverse complement strand
CGGTCGCGGCTCCATTCCCGGTCACGGCACCGGCCCCCGGGGTTGCGGGCCCCACCCCCAACGGTGCAGGAGGCAGCCGATCGTGATCCTCTCCCATCACCGACTTTCTCTCTCGCTCTTCCTGTCCCTTCCTCTGAAATCAATTAAAAAAATTTTTTTAAAGGAAGGCGTGTATTTTGCATACTTTAATGGAGCATTTTCGGGGGGGGGGGAGTTAACTAGAAACGTTGTGGGGGGCTCTGCAGTGTAAACTGCATCACGCCGTTCCTAAGACGGTCCGCACGGCCGAGCCTTTGCCGCCAAACACTCGGGAGTGAAGTGCGGACGTCAACAGCGGAGCGGAGGAGGTAACACGTGTGTGTGAGGGAAGGGACGTGGCTGCCGGCTGAGAAGCGCTGAGGACGGGAATACACCGGCCCCGGGACGAGGGAAGCCACTTCCGTGCCTGCATCCGGGCAAGGGGGCCGGGTGCTGCCCATCACCCAGCCAGGCGGGGAGCGGCCTAGTTTTCCCTGTCATCCCGCCCCCCCCCCCCCCCCCCCCCCCCGCCCCTGCGGGCCGCTCTCCCGCTTTGCTGACGAAGGGAATCACGGTGGCCGCTGCACAGACATGAGGAAGCTGAGGTCGAGCATGTGACCACAGTCGCTCGGTGGCAGAGACCACGTCCCAACAGGTCTTCCCTCCCCGGACTGCCCCCCAAAGAGGGGGAGCGCGAGGGGGAAGAGTGGCCGCAACAGGGACCATGTGACACCGCTCAGCCGGGGGTGGGCCGCCTGACCGTGGACCGGCCTGCCCGGTGGTGTCGGCTGGGGGCTTGGGGTTCAGGCCATGAACCGGTCGTCATTCGGACACCGCCTGACTCAGTGCATCTCCCGACTCAGCCTCCCCAAGTTCCCCAGCCAACCGCCCAGTCAGCGCGGCTTCTGCGGCTTCCCTTTGGGGGAGACACGGGTCTGCTCTCGCCGCCTCAGCACCCCGAAGTCTGCTCTGCCCTTCCCCGGGGCCGGGGACACTGTCCTCCCGCAGACTGGGGGGGTTCTGGGTGCTCACAGGGCTCAGGTCCTCTGGACCTCAGGGTGCTGCCTCCTTATGAGGCTAACTAGAGGCCCCCTAACGCGCCCCCTCCCCCCCCATCATCATGGCCTCAGGCCCGCACCGGGCAGCCCAGGAGCCTGCGTGTCACGTGCCCGCGCCCCCCCCCCCGCCCCCCCCGGCTCACCCTGGCGTCCGAGCCGTTCTTCCAGTACTCCACGTCGTAAACCCACGAGCTGTAGATGTTCTTCATGGTCCACGTCTCTGGCTCCTGCTCCACCCTCGGCGCGAAGAAGCTGATGTGCAAGGAGTTGGCAACCGCTTCCACCTTGACGCCGGGGGGGCCGATGACGGCTGAGGGTGAGAACAAAGCAAAATGACAATCAATCAATCAATCAATCAATCATCATTTTAAAATGTCAACATGCCAAAACCGGTTTGGCTCAGTGGAGGGAGCGTCGGCCTGTGGACTGAAAGGTCCCGGGTTCGATTCCGGTTAAGGGCATGTACCTTGGTGGCAGGCACATCCCCAGTGGGGGGCGTGCAGGAGGCAGCTGATGGATGTTTCTCTCTCATCGACGTTTCTGACTGTCTATCCCTCTCCCTTCCTCTCTGTAAAAAAATCAGTAAGATATAAAAAAAAAGTCACGTTTAAAAAAATGTTTAAAAAACCCGTATCCATTGATTGTCATCTGCCTTCCCCCTTAGGAAGGAGGCTCCCCGGGCCAGCATTTCATCACTGTCCCCCGAGAATGTGGCTGGCACGCAGCAGGCACTCAGGAGCAGCTGCGGGACGAAGGATGACAGCTCTGGGCACCCCGCTGTGCGTCCCGCTCTGTCTGTCTGCTCCTCCCGCTGCTGCGAACGGGCCTGCTGCCTGCCCCGACCCCACTTCTGACCTGCGGGCTGGCGGCTAAAGCCCCAGGACAAAAACCTGCGAGCTGTCTTTCCAGAGCAGGTGTCCACGGCTCCACATGCCACCCGAAGCTTTTCCTGTCACATGAACTCGGAGAGGCAAATGTCTGACAGGGGGCACTTGCTGGTTTTAAAAGCGGGGTGCAGCAGCCCGGGGCGGACCCCTCGCTCCCTCACTTTACCGCTGTGGCCCTGGGCCAGCTTCTTCTCTGCTTCTGTGCCTGTCCCGAAAGGAAACTTCCAGAACAAGATGCTCTAAAGCGGGGTTTGTGGACCTGGCCAGTTGCTTTGCAGTTCTTGGAGCAGAAACCCGTGCTGCGTCCTGGAGCCCCGACTGCTGACGAGGGCTCTGAGTCTTTCGACGTTTTTCTTAGATTGAACAGATTCCTTTAGAAAAGATAATAAGCCCTAACCGGTGTGGCTGAGCGGAGAGAGCGTCGGCCTGCGGACTGAAGGGTCCCAGGTTCGATTCAGGTCAAGGGCGTGTACCTTGGCTGTGGGCACTTCCCCAGTAGGAGGTGTGCAGGAGGCAGCTGATGGATGTTTCTGTCCCATCGATGTTTCTATCTCTCTCCCTTCCTCTCTGTAAAAGATCAATAAAATATATTTCAAAAAAAAAAAAAAGAAAAGATAACATAACGTGAATCACCTCTGACTCCAGAAAAGAGAGTTTTCGCACAAGCCTGGGAACTGGGGAAGGGCGAAGGACTCCCTGGCTGCCCGCCCCACCGAATGAGCGGGACTTGGTGGGGCGAGGCCCGGGGCCCAGGGCAGGGGGTGCTAGAGACGACCCTCCTAGGTGTGTCTCTTCGCCCTGGAGGGCTGCGCTCGGGTCTGTTCACCGGGTCCTCGCACCCCCTCGCAGTGGCTGCCGGTGGCGGAATCAGTCCGAGTCCTGAGGTCCTGTTACCTTCACCTCCTGACCTCTGGGGGTCCCCAGGACCCTCCAGTCTCACCTGGGGACACTGTTTATGCTTCCTGGCCAGCCTGACCCAACACACCTGCCGTCTGCTGTGTCCACGGCTCTGTCCTTCGTTCTGGGTGAGGAGGCCGCCCGCGCCGGGTCTTCCCGCCCCCACACCTGCCTGGAATATGCTTTGCCTCTGGCACCTTTCTTTAAGTCCTAATTCCAAACGCGCTTCCTCCCAGAAAACGTCCCACAGTCACGCATGCGTGACGACGTGCCGGCCAACGACGGAGCACACGTGTGACCATGGCCCCTTAAGATGATAATGGAGCTGAAGATCCCCATCGCCTAGTGATGTCATAGGCTTCATGATGTCATAGAGCAACGTGTTAGTGACGGGTCTGTACTGATGCTGGTGTCAAAAAACTTTTTTTTTTAAAGACCGACACTAATATTATTTATTTATTTATTTATTTATTTATATTCTAGAGGCCTGGTGCACAAAATTTGTGCACCCTCTCCAATCTGGGACCCCTTGAGGGATGTCTGATTGCCCATTTAGGCCCGATCCTAAACAGGCAGTCAGACATCCCTCTCACAATCCAGGACTGCTGGCTGCCAACTGCTCGCCTGCCTGCCTCCCTGATTGCCCCGAACTGCTTCTGTCTGCCAGCCTGATCACCCACTAATCACTCCCCTGCTAGCCTGATTGATGTCTAACTGCTCCCCTGCCAGCCTGTTTGCCCCTAACTGCCCTTCCCTGCAGGACTAGTTACCTCCAACTGCCCTTCCCTGAAGGCCTGGTTCCCCTCAAATGCTCTCCCCTGTAGGCCTGGTCCTCCGCAACTGCCCTTCCCTGCAGGCCCAGTCACCCCCAACTTTCCTCCTCTGCTGGCCTGATCACCCCTAACTGACCTCCCTGAAGGCTTGATCATCCCAACTGCCCTCCCTTGCAGTCCTGGTCCCTCCCAACTGCCCTTCCCTGCAGTCACCCCCAACTTTCCTCCTCTGCTAGCCTGATCACCCCTAACTGCCCTCCCTGCAGGCTTGATCGCCCCAACTGCCCTCCCTTGCAGGCCTGGTCCCTCCCAACTGCCCTCCCTGCTGGGCATTTTGTGGCAGCCATCTTGTGTCCACATGGGGGCAGCCATCTTGTGTGTTGGAGTGATGGTCAATTTGCATATTACTCTTTTATTAGATAGGATGCTGGAAGCCAATTCCAGTGGGTCAGCAGGGCTGAATCATCGGGGGATGGCTGAGAGCACTTCCCCAAACCTGACAGGGAGGCATGAATGACTGCTTGCTGCTAGATGGCTGAGGGCATTTCAATCTACATGTTATTGCCTCCTGCTGGCCAAACACCTGACCAGCCAGAGGTAGTCCCCCCATCTGACAATGGGTTTGTGTACCAGACCCTGGCCTTTGATATGTACATATACCTTGTTTTAGGACAATTTGTGTTAATAAAAAGCAAGGCGTCCCGAGACAAGGAGAACTTGGTTTCTTTGGTCAAGCTCCTCTGGCCTCCCAAGTGCCTTCCAAAATCATGTTTCATCTCGGGACTCTTGATTAATTTACACACAGCGCTTCTCCAGACTCCTGAACCCCTTCTAGATGCTGGATTAAGACCAGCATAGAGTAGCCGAAACCGGTTTGGCTCAGTGATAGAGCGTCGGCCTGCGGACTGAGAGGTCCCAGGTTCGATTCCGGTCAAGGGCATGTACCTCGGCTGCGGGCACATCCCCAGTAGGAGGTGTGCAAGAGGCAGCTGATCGATGTTTCTGACTTTCTGTCTGTCTCCCTTCCTCTCTGTAAAAAATCAATAAAATATACTTAAAAAAAAAAAGAAAAGAAAAGAAAAAAAAGGAAGAAGACCAAAATAGAGTGGCCAAATTATGATGATCTTTGAATGCATAATAATCTGGCCACTCAGTGTATATCCTATAGAATAAAAGGCTAATATGCAAATTGTCCCCTCCACCAGGAGTTCAACCAGCAGGCAAGCCAGCCAACTGCCCATGTTCCTTTCCCCTGGCCAGGCTGGCTGGACCCCACCCATGCATGAATTCATGCACCGGGCCTCTAATACATACATACACACACACACACACACACGTGTTCAGAGATCATTATAATCTGGCCACTCGGTGTATATATACACATATATACAGATATACTTTTAATTGAATTCAGAGAGGAAGTGAGAGGGAGAGGGAGAGACAGACGTAAACATCAATGCTGAGAGAGAATCATGGATGAGGTGTCTCCTGCGCTGTGGGCATGTGGCCTGACTGGGAATTGAACCGGTAACCCCTTGGTTCCTGGGTCAATGCTCAACCACTGAGCCACCCCGCTGGGCCCTTCTCTACGTTTAGAGACATAGACACTCTCCACGGCATCCACCTGCCTCCAGAATTCAGTGCAGCCACGAGCTGGGCAGGCTGTGGCCAAGGAGCCGTGGGCTGGGCCACGTAGCCCAGGTGTGCAGTGGGCTGTGCTGTCCAGGTGTGTGAGGGTCCCTACGGGGACTGCACACTGAGATCACCCGGCGACACATTTCTCGGGGGTCCCCCTGGCTCCGCGGTGCATGACTGTACGTGAACCATCCCGGGTCTTCCCATGAACAGCCCTGGCCCCGACGCTTCTCACAGTGAAGGCATTCCGCTGCCACATGTGGAGGGCCTCCAGGGAAGACACATGGGCCTTTCTTCAATCAGTCGTCAGCTGAGTCCGAGGCGCCAGGCAGAGCCACGTCTTGGAAAACACATCCACCAAGAAGGCTGGGTGCATTATCAGCTTGGCCTTAACTCTGCCCCAGGTGTCGGGGAGAGGGCCTTGAAATATAAATCCAGCCTAGCCCCGGAGTGGGGAATGAATAGGGCCTGGGCCCACTGAAACCCCTTTGATCCTAAGTTTTTTGGTGAAACCCCTTTGTATTTTGGGGATTTAAATAGACACGGCCTCGTGGGCTCAGAGATCCTGTCTCTCCATCAGAGAGAACAGAGATTCCACTCAGCCCCAGCTATTTCTATTTCTGCCTCTTCTCTCTTATTTCTTAACTAGAGGCCTGGTGCATGATATTCATGCATGGGGGGGGGAATGGGGGTGTTGCTGAGCCCACCCTGCACCCTCTCCAATCTGGGACATCCCTGTTACAATCCAGAACTGCTGGCTCCCAACTGCTCGCCTGCCTGCCTTCCTGATTGCCCCTAACCGCTTCTGCCTGCCAGCCTGATCACCCCCTAACCACTCCCTTGCCAGCCTGATTGATGTCTAACTGCTCCTCTACCAGCCTGTTTGCCCCCAACTTCACTCCTCTACCAGCCTGGTCACCCCTAACTGCCCTCCCCTGCAGCCTTGATCACCCTCCCAACGGCCCTCCCCTGCTGGCCATGTTGTGTCCACATGGGGGCAGGATCTCTGACCACACGGGGGCAAGCCCTCTTGTGTGTTGGAGTGACGGTCAATCTGTGTATTTCTCTTTTATTAGCTAGGATCCCCAGCTCCTCTACTCAGAAACTGGACCCAGTCTCTCTCCATGCTGGATGTGGAAAAGAGAGAAAACCCCCACAGCTCAGTTTCTTAGTCATCTTACTGACTTTTTGCCTACCCTCCCACCCCCCTCTCCGTCTCTCCCAGGAGCTTCCTCTTTGCTGTGTATCCCCTAAGTTCCTGGTACAAGGCCATCATCCACTTTGTGGGCACCCACAGGATTCCAGCGGACGGGCAGCGAGGGGGCAAACCCCGAGGCGTGGCGAGGAAGTCTCGACGAAACGGAAAGCGGAGCGACTTACTGTGGGCGATGGGGCAGAAGGAGGTGTTCACCCAGGCAGAGTGCTGGTCCCCGCGCTCGGCCCGGATCCGCAGGGCGTGGTCGCCGTACTTGGAGAGCAGCGAGAAGTCGCACTCTGTGGCGGCGGTGCGCGCGCACCTGTCCTGGAACCCCCTGTAACTACAGAGCGGGAGACGGGGCGCCTGAGGCTGCGAGCTCGCCGAGCGGCGGCCTCCTGCACGCCCCCGCGCCCCCCTCCCCCCCGGGATCCAGGCGTGAGGCCTTGGCCCGCGTCGAACTGGGACCTCCTCGTTCAGAGGTCACCGGGGCGCCACGCCAGGCAGGCGGGCAAGCAAATCCATCGTCAGTGCGACGACTGCGAGGCACGATGCGGGAGCGTCGTACGCGCCCATCCCAGGGGGCCGGGGTACCCCTGAGCTGTTCACAAAACGGAGAGATTTTAAAAAGGATGCCGGCCCGGTGGGCGTGGCGCTGTGCTGACTTGTGAACCGAGAGGTCTGGGATTCTGGGTCAGGGCACGAGCCTGGGTTGTGGGCTCGATTCCCCAGTAGGGGGCGGGCAGGAGGTAGCTGATCAATGACTCTCATCGTTGATGTTTCTACGTGTCTCTCCCCCTCCCTTCCTCTCCGAAACCAACAAAGACATATCTATACTAATAAGAGAGAAATATGGTATTGACTGTCACTCCGTGATGCCCACAGCCAATCAAGCAGGAATATGCAAATTAGTGGGACAAAGACAGTGGTGGCCATGGAGCCAGCCAGAGCGGGCGGGAGGCTTGGGTCAACCCTGGCGATGCAGGAAGCTTGGCTTCCTCTGTCACCAGGGGAGACCTTCAAGCTTTCTACCCACCCTGGCTGGTCACTGAAGGAGGGACCTGTGGGTGGCCGCCATAGATCCAGCCATTGGGGGGAGGGGGGCGCCTGCAAATGGCCCTCAGCACCTCACCCAGGCTGGCCACGCCTCGCCCCAGCAGGGACCCTCACCCCATGGGGGCGTGCCTGGCCTGCAAACTGCCCTAGTTCCTTGCCAGGCTGGCACCCACATCCCCAAGTGAGGAGCCCCACCCCAATGGGGGCAATGACCGGCCTGCAAACCACCACAGGCCCTCGACCAGGCTGCCCCACCCCCCAAGGAAACCCCACCCTGATCTGGGACACTCTTTAGGGCAAACCATGCAGCCCCTTCCCTTGCACCAGGCTGCTATCTATACTAACAAAAGGGTAATACACCAATTCGATTGGGAGACCTTCCAGGAGACCTTCCGGGCGTCCTTCTGGACAAAGCCATGGGGGCGGGGCCGAGGCAGAGGCAGGCGGTTAGGGGCCAGGAGGGGAGGGCAGTTGTGGGTGATCAGGCTGGGGGGGGCAGTGGGATCAAGCAGACCATCAGTGGGGGTCAGTTGGGGGCGATCAGGCTGGGGGGCAGTTAGGGGTAAGCAGGTTGGTGGGGAGGTCAGGTGGGGGCAAGCAGGCTGGTGAGGGGGCAGTTGGGGATGATCAGGCTGGCGGGGGGGGGTGTACTTGGGGGTGATCAGGCTGGCGGGGGGGGCAGTTGGGGATGATCAGGCTGGCGGGGAGGGGGTAGTTGGGGATGATCAGGCTGGCGGGGGGGTAGTTGGGGATGATCAGGCTGGCGGGGGGGTAGTTGGGGATGATCAGGCTGGCAGGGAGGGTGTACTTGGGGATGATCAGGCTGGCGGGGGGGTAGTTGGGGGTGATCAAGCTGGCGGGGGGGTAGTTGGGGATGATCAGGCTGGCGGGGGGGTAGTTGGGGATGATCAGGCTGGCGGGGGGGTGTACTTGGGGGTGATCAGGCTGGCGGGGGGGTAGTTGGGGATGATCAGGCTGGCGGGGGGGTGTAGTTGGGGATGATCAGGCTGGCGGGGGGGTACTTGGGGGTGATCAAGCTGGCGGGGGGGCAGTTGGGGATGATCAGGCTGGCGGGGGGGTAGTTGGGGATGATCAGGCTGGTGGGGGGGTAGTTGGGGATGATCAGGCTGGTGGGGGGGGTACTTGGGGGTGATCAAGCTGGCGGGGGGGGCAGTTGGGGATGATCAGGCTGGCGGGGGGGCAGTTGGGGATGATCAGGCTGGCGGGGGGGGTCAGTTGGGGGTGATCAGGCTGGCGGGGGGGTCAGTTGGGGATGATCAGGCTGGCGGGGGGGTAGTTGGGGATGATCAGGCTGGCGGGGGGGTGTACTTGGGGGTGATCAGGTTGGCGGGGGGGTAGTTGGGGATGATCAGGCTGGTGGGGGGGGTACTTGGGGGTGATCAGGCTGGCGGGGGGGTACTTGGGGGTGATCAGGCTGGCGGGGGGGGTACTTGGGGATGATCAGGCTGGCGGGGGGGGGTACTTGGGGGTGATCAGGCTGGCGGGGAGGGCAGTTGGGGATGATCAGGCTGGCGGGGGGGGGGTACTTGGGGATGATCAGGCTGGCGGGGGGGGGTACTTGGGGATGATCAGGCTGGCGGGGGGGGGGTACTTGGGGATGATCAGGCTGGCAGGGGGGGTTCTTGGGGGTGATCAGGCTGGCGGGGGGGGTACTTGGGGATGATCAGGCTGGCGGGGGGGGGGGTACTTGGGGGTGATCAGGCTGGCGGGGGGGGGTACTTGGGGATGATCAGGCTGGCGAGGGGGGTACTTGGGGATGATCAGGCTGGCGGGGGGCGGTACTTGGGGATGATCAGGCTGGCGGGGGGGGTACTTGGGGATGATCAGGCTGGTGGGGGGGTACTTGGGGATGATCAGGCTGGCGGGGGGGTACTTGGGGGTGATCAGGCTGGTGGGGGGGTGCGTGTACTTGGGGGTGATCAGGCTGGTGGGGGGGCAGTTGGAGGCAAGCAGGCCGGCAGGCAGAGTGGTTAGGAGCCAGCAGTCCTGGATTGCGAGAGGGATATCCAACTGCCGATTTGGGCCCGATCCCACAGGTATTGGGCCTGAACAGGCAGTCAGACACCCCCGAGGGGTCCCAGATTGGACAGGGCGGAGGCTGGGCTGAGGGACACCCACCCCGTGGACGAATTTCACGCACTAGGCCACTAGTTTTAAAATAAAATAAAATTTAAAAACTGCGGTTTGTGTCAGCCCCGGAGCGATGTCTCCTGTTAAAAACACACAAACAGTCCGGGTGACAGAGCTTCAGCATCGGTGACCACGTCCCTGAGATAAAAGTCCCTGAGATAAAACGCCTCCCTCCACCGCCCTCCCTGGGGCTGCCCACCAGGCCCCGGGGCGAAGGAACACGCCACTCGCCGGTCTGCGGGACGCGCTCTCACAGGCCCGTCCTGGGCAGGAAGAGGCGCGGCGGCTCCGTGGCCGGCTCCGTGGCCGGCTCCGTGGGCTGCCACGGCCACGTGGGTGATGCAGGTGCATTTCCCGAGGCCCCGCCAGGGGCCACTGTCCTTGGCACCTTCCCGCCTCCAACGCCCCAGACTCACCTGTAGTACTGAGCGGTGAAAGTCAGGGTCCCGTTGGGAATCGCGGGCGGCTCCCATTCCAGAATGTTCTTGAAGTTGACAGAATTCATTCTGACGTTTTCTGGAGGAGGCACCGTTCCCAATGCTGCAAAAATAAAGGGAAAGCGGTCGCAGCTTCTTCCCTCTGGAAGGTCACGCGGCCCTGGCCAACTGGGTCAGCGGTGAGCGCGCCTGCCCCGGCCCCGGGGGTGCAGGGTTCGACTCCCGGTCAAGGACAAGTGCCTGGGGTGCAGGTTCAGTCCCCGTTTACAGTTGGGCCCATGCATGTGGGAAGCAGCCAGTGACGTGTCTCACATTGATGTCTCTCTCTCTCTCTCTCTCTCTCTCTCTCTCTCCCCCCCCCTTCTCTCCCCTCTCCCCCATCCTGTCTACTCTCTCTGAAAATCAATGGGAAAATATCCTTGGATGAGGATTAAAGAGAAAAAAAAAAAAAAGGTCACCCAAGAAAACGACCAGATCCAGCCCGAAGGTCTCCCTTATGGCTCCACGCCTGCACAGGGGCGCAGCGTGAGGAGGAGGGAGGGGTGAGGTTCAGACACATCCAGAGGCATCGACTCTGGCGGGGGGAGAGGGGGGGGCAGTTGGAGGCAAGCAGGCCGGCAGGCAGAGCGGTTAGGAGCCAGCAACCCTGGATTGCGAGAGGGATCTCCAACTGCCGATTTGGGCCCGATCCCACAGGTATTGGGCCTAAACAGGCAGTCAGACACCCCCTCCCCAAGGGGTCCCAGATTGGACAGGGTGCAGGCTGGGCTGAGGGACACCCACCCCCGTGCACGAATTTCATGGGCGCAGCGTGAGGAGGAGGGAGGGGTGAGGGGGGGCAGGTGGGTTCCGACACATCCCAGAGGCATCGACTCTGGATTTCAGACCCGTCTGCTGTGGAGACGGGGACGCATCTCCCTCCCTGGCCTGCGCCCCTGACGCCGGGGCTGGGCTGGGGGGTGGGGGGTGGGGGGCAGTGCACCATTGCAGCGGCTCAGGTTTGGGGGGCCGGAGCCATGCCCCAGGGGTGTCTGGGACTCGGGACCAGTGACTCCGAGGCGCCGCGGACAGACTGGGCTGGAGGTGGAAGCCAGTTTTAAAGGTGAAGGGAAACGTCACAGGCCGGAGAAGCAGAGACGGGAATGAAGACCCGGCGGCCCCGGCGGAGGGTCTGGGCTGAGGCCGCGGTGCCGATCCGGCCGGGTGCGGGGGAGGAGAGGCGGGCCCGGCCCGATCTGGCCAGGAGCTGGCAGGGCACAGGGACACCGAGGGGGAGGAGACCCCGGGAGAGACGTGTCCCCGGGTCCGGGAGGCCGGGCGGGTCCGTCCGAAAGGGAGGCGGGCGGCTCCCACAAGCGGGGACCACGGGGCTCCGACGTGGATGGTCTTCCGTTTTTAAAATATATATTTTACTGATTTTCACAGAGAGGAAGGGAGAGGGATAGAGAGTCAGAGAGAAACATCCATCAGCTGCCTCCTGCACACACCCCACTGGGGACATGCCCGCAGCCAAGGCACATGCCCTAGACCAGAATCGAACCCGGGACCTTTCAGTCTGAAGGCCGCCGCTCCATCCACTGAACCACACTGGTTTCGGTGGCCCTCCGTTTTAAAGCCTGGCCTGGAAGCCAGTCTTCCCCAACCCTCCGAGCCCGGGTCCCCCACCACCAGCCGCCCGGGGACAGCCTGGTGGAAGGGAACACCGGGGCCTCAGTTCGGTTCCAGCTCCGGAGCCCTGGGGGGGCCGACCCCTGGCGGCTCTAGGGGAGACCAGGCGGACAGGCGGTGTCAGGGCTGCCCCCAAGCCAGGGAGAGAGGGTCCCCACCTCCTCCCCTCCTGGACCAGCTCCCCACAGGGCCAGCCCACTCCCAACCACAGGGCACCTCCGGCTTTGGGGAGTGGGCTGACGTCTCCTGTCCTCCTGGGGGCGCCACTCAGGACAAAGCAGCGTCTTTCTCCCTGCGCCCCCCCGGCTAGTGTTTGCTCCAGCAGCCGGGGGGGGGGGGGGGGGGGGGTGAGGGTGAGGGTAAGGGGAGGGGTGAGGGTGGGGTGAGGGTGAGGGGAGGGGTGAGGGTGAGGGTAAGGGGAGGGGTGACGGTGAGGGAAGGGGTGAAGGTGAGGGTGGGGTGAGGGGAGGGGTGAGGGGTGAGGGTGGGGTGAGGGAAGGGGTGAGAGTTTGGGGTGAGGGTGAGGGACAGGGTGAGGGGTGAGGGGAGGGATGAGGGGAGGGGTGGGGTGGGGGTGAGGGAGGGGGTGGGGGTGAGGGAAGGGGTGAGGGTGAGGGTGGAGGAAGGGGTGAGGGTGGGGGAAGGGGTGGGGGTGGAGGAAGGGGTGAGGGTGAGGGTGGGGATGGGGATGGGGGTGAGGATGAGGGTGAGGGTGAGGGTGGGGGTGGAGGAAGGCGTGAGGGCAGGGGTGGGGGGGCCGGCTCTGACCGTCGGGGCAGAGAGGTCTCCCTGGACTCGGGCCTGGAACCAGGGCTGGGAGTGGGGGCAGCACTGGACGGGGGTGCGAGGCGCCCAGTGGGCAGGGAACCCAGTGACTCCCAGGTCCGGGGCCCCCAGGCCCGCCCAGAGCCTCACCTGTCGCCAGCAGCCAGCCGCCCAGCCAGCCCCGGAGGCCGCGCGCCATGGCCGCGCCGGGTCCCGCAGAGGGCGCTGGGGGGCGGGAGGCGGCCGCGCGCCCCCCACCTCCCGGGTCCCCTCAGCCACCGCGCACCGCCCAGCCCAGGCCGCTTCCGGGTTCTCTGGCCCCGCCCCGCCCCTTCCCCTCCGGTGCCGCCACGCCCCGCTGGCCCCGCCCCCTCCGGCGCCGCCCCGCCCCTTCCCCGCCGGCCCCGCCCCCTCCCCGCCGGCCCCGCCCCCTCCCCGGCGCCCCGCTCCCTCCCGCGCACCCCAGCGCCTGAGGCCGGCCCTCCGGGAGTGGAAAACACCGACCCAGTGAAACCGGTTGCGAAACTGGCGCTCAGGTCCCCGGAATGGCGCTCACACAGGCCAGGCCACCGAGGTGCCGCCTGGCTGGGTGTCCCCATCATCCCCTGGCTGGGTGTCCCTCATCCCCTGGCTGGGTGTCCCATCATCTCCTGGCTGGGTGTCCCCATCCCCTGGCTGGGTGTACCCATCCCCTGGCTGGGTGTCCCCATCATCCCCTGGCTGGGTGTCCCCATCCCCTGGCTGGGTGTCCCATCATCCCCTGGCTGGGTGTCCCCTTCATCCCCTGGCTGGGTGTCCCCATCATCCCCTGGCTGGGTGTCCCCATCATCCCCTGGCTGGGTGTCCCCTTCATCCCCTGGCTGGGTGTCCCCATCATCCCCTGGCTGGGTGTCCCCATCATCCCCTGGCTGGGTGTCCCCTCATCCCCTGGCTGGGTGTCCCCATCATCCCCTGGCTGGGTGTCCTCATCCCCTGGCTGGGTGTCCCCATCATCCCCTGGCTGGGTGTCCTCATCCCCTGGCTGGGTGTCCCCATCATCCCCTGGCTGGGTGTCCCCTTCATCCCCTGGCTGGGTGTCCCCATCATCCCCTGGCTGGGTGTCCCCTCATCCCCTGGCTGGGTGTCCCCTTCATCCCCTGGCTGGGTGTCCCATCATCCCCTGGCTGGGTGTCCCCATCATCCCCTGGCTGGGTGTCCTCATCCCCTGGCTGGGTGTCCCCATCATCCCCTGGCTGGGTGTCCCCTTCATCCCCTGGCTGGGTGTCCCCTTCATCCCCTGGCTGGGTGTCCCCATTCCCTGGCTGGGTGCCCTCATCCCCTGGCTGGGTGTCCCCTGGCTGGTGTCTGCTGGCACTGTGTCCTCGGTGCGCCAGCGAGTCCCCGTCCCCTCCCCGCACACACGCTGCCTTTACAGCCGTCCATGGCAAATCTGGTTTCCCTTCCCCTCGGGGAACGAGAGACACAGACCCAATCAGTCACCTGTCAACGCTGGTCTGTCTCACAGCTGCCGAGAACGGTAATGTCCTCTCTGACCTGGCACAGGAGCGGCGCGGCGTGCCAGGGCAGGGTCGGGCCAGGGCCGCCCGTGTCTGCCACCCACACGCCCCGTGCCCGGGTGCGAGGGTCCCCACGGGGCCTCCCACGGAGTGAGGCAGTGGGTGCGCCGTGGCTGTGCCGGCAGAACCCGTCCCCGGCATGTATGCTCTCGCTGGGGAACAGCCCCCAAAGCCGGCACGCTGGGTGGGCCTGGGTAGCTCAGTGGGTTGAGCATCCTGTGCACCCACGGGCGGCTGGTCAGGGTGCGGTGCACACCTGGCTCCGGTCCCCTCTGGTGGGGGCACACGTTTCTCTGTGACTCTGATGTCCCCCCTCTTTTTTTTTATACTTATTTCTTTTACATTAATTTTTTATTATTTTTTTTGCAGTATAACTTATATTTAATAGTACTACATATGCTTTCCTTTCTTCTCCCATTATCCTCCCCCCAGCTTCCCCTACCCCCTAGCACATGTCCCCACCTGTCCCCCCCGCCCCAGTGTCTTTCATTCATTGGTTATGCTCCTAGGCATGCATCAAGTCCTTGGGTTGACCTCCCCCAGCGTCCGCCTCCCACCCACCCCGTCTCTCCCTCTCTCTAAACGTGTCCTGGGGCAGGCGAGGATTAAGAACACAAAACGCACCGCGTTTGTATTGAAAAGTACCTCTGTATTATCCCTTCCCCACCCCCCAACCCTTATTCAAAATGTAAAAACACAGGTGTACGCCGGGAAAGGCCACTCCAGAAACCTCCCAGGCACGGCCAACCCCTGCCCTCGGAGGCAGCGAGACGGGCAGGTCTCCAACATCGGTCGCCCACCGGTGGTCCGTGAGTCTGGAAGGTGGGTGACTGCTCGTCTATGGCACTGTCCCCTTGCTACAGAACCGGTCGGAGGGCCGCCCGCCACCTCTCTCTCAGACCTGCCTTTCGAGTTGCTTTAAAAATATATTTTATTGATTTTTTACAGAGAGGAAGGGAGAGGGATAGAAAGTCAGAAACATCGATGAGAGAGAAACATCGACCAGCTGCCTCCTGCACGCCCTCCACTGGGGATGTGCCTGCAGCCAAGGTACATGCCCTTTTCCGGAATCGAACCCGGGACCCTTCAGTCCGCAGGCCGACGCTCTATCCACGGAGCCACACCGGTTTCGGCATCGAGTGGCTTTAGAGCAACGAGAACATAACCTACTCGACGTCCTTGACCTCGTGGGACTGCTGTCAACTTTGTCCCCTCCTCGAAAGGATCCAGAAGGAAGGAAGGTCTGAGGACCCTGATGCTGAGTGAGGGGGTCTATACCCTCCCTTCATCTCGGAGCCTACGGGGCTGTGCCCGGCCCCCCCCCCCCCCCGCCTGTCACCAGGCCTGGGTATCTATAGATAGAAAACCCTAACATGCAGTGTCCCCTTGGGAGTTCGACCAACCGGGAGTTTCGACCGCTCGCTATGACGTGGGCTGACCACCAGGGAGCAGCGTGGCCTGAAGGAAGGTCCCAGCTGGCAGCTGGGGAAGGCAGGCCCTGGCCGGCAGCTGGCAGCCGCTAGGGAGCCCAGCGGTGCACGCATTTTGTGCACTGGGCCTCTGGTTTCCTAGTATTGCTCCCTCGAGTCCCGGGGTCTCGGAGATGACCCTGTTCAGTCTTCTTATTTCACAAGTGAGTACCCAGGCTCAGAGAGGCTGAGCAGAGCGCTCAGGGCCACCCAGCGCATCGGGCTCAGAGGCAGGAGTCCCGGGCATTTGCTACTGAGGCTCTGGGGCCTGCCCTCCCCCCTTCACAGGTCTGCAGTCACAAACAGGGCCTTTGCAATCAGCACGCATGGCGATGCCCGAAGGCCCGGGAGCCTCAGGCCTCCATTCTTCCGAGGCCTCCTGGAGCCCGCGGGAGCCGCTGCGGACGGCTCCTGCGGTGGCCGGCCTGTCTGCTTTCTCCCCCATGTCCTCCTCGGCCCCTTTAATTACTCCCCAGGGGCCTGGGCCACCCCTGGCCACCCCAGGGGACCCTGCTCCTTCGGGAAACAGGCAGAAACGGGGTCAGTGCGTGAATAGAGGACTGGGCGTTCCCTCCAAAGCCTGTCCCTCTGACAGTGTAAGAGGCCCCCCCCCCTTCACACACACACACACACACACACACACGGGGATCTGCAGAGCGATGTCCCAGGAAGGGCGCTCTGCCCCTCCCAGCGCACAGGAGCGGCGGGGGCGGGAGGGAGCTGCCCTGCGAGGCTGTATTTCGGGGTCATCTCGTCATATAGCCGTCCCCGATGCCCGTGCCGGGCTTGAGGGTGTTCGTCGTCCTCACAAGGAGCCTCTTCGGGCCCCGAGGTGCCGTCCTCGGGGTCCTCACCGGCCACCGCCTCCTCCGGAAGACAGAGCCCCGCGGGGCCCCCAGAGTCGTCCCCATCGGGGACCCGCACGAGCACCGAGTTCAAGTCCACGTTGAAGAAGATGCGGTCCCCGGGGCTCTCGGTGGGGCCGCTGTCCTCCCGGGGAAAGGGGTCGGCCGGCCAGGTGCCCCTGTCCTCGGAGATCCCACTCGTGCCCTCTGTCCCCCAACTCCCCTTCCTCTCGTAGGCTCCGCTGGTGTGCTCAGCCGGCTCGGGCCCGGGTGCCATCAGGGACTGGGCTTCCTCGCCGCCCCCCAGGGAGGCCGAGGCGGAGGGCCCCGGGCCCAGGGGCCAGACCGCCAGGCCGTGTCGGGCGTAGTCGCCGGCTCGGGCAGAGGGGTCGTCGTCCCTGTCCATCTCGTCACCGTAGCTGTAGTTCCACACTCTCCTCTTCCTGTGGACTTCGGTGACCTCGGCCACGGCTACCGCGTCCAGGGGCGGCTCCTCGGGGAACGTCCAGATGGCCACGCCATAGAAGTTCTGGGAGAGAGAGAGAGAGAGCGAGAGAGCTGTTTGCTTTTCATTTCTGGAGGTAATAAAAGTTTAATGATCGCCCTGGCCAGTTTGGCTCAGTGGACAGAGTGTCGACCTGCAGACTGAACGGTCCCAGGTTCGATTCCGGTCAAGGTCACGTATGTCGGTGGCAGGCTCCTCCCTGGCCCAGGGCCTGGTGGGGGTGAATGCAGGTGGCAACCAATCAGTGTGTTTCTCTCACATTGATGTTTCTCTGTCTCTCCCTCTCCCTAAAAACCAATGGATGCCGAAACCGGTGTGGCTCCGTGGAGAGAGCGTCGGCCTGCAGACCAAAAGGTCCCGGGTTCGATTTCGGTCAAGGGCATGTTCCTTGGCTGCGGGCACATCCCGAGTGGGGAGTGTGTAAGAGGCAGCCGATCGATGTTTCTCTCTCATCGATGTTTCTGTCCCTTCCTCTCTGTAAAATATCAATAAAATATATTTTAAAAAATCAATGGAGAAATATCCTGGGGTGAGGATTCACAAAACAAAACGGAGAACTTGATGAGACGAACTGCACAGAGATGGGGGTGGTTGGTGATGGCAACAACGGAAATCTCAGCGACCAGTTCTAGAAGGTCCGGCGACATTCACGTCACCCTCACACCCGCTCCAGGAATTAGATCGACTGTTCTTTTAATATATATGTGTGTCTATCTATCTATCTATCTGTTTGTCCGTCCGTCCGTCCGTCCGTCCATCCATCCATCCTATCTAATAAAAGAGTAACATGCAAATGTGACTGTACCTTGGCTCCTGATTGGCTATGCTACCAGCCAATCAGGAGCAGGGGGCGGGACCGAGGGGCAGGGCCAAGTGGCTGAGCACGGGGCCTGGGGGTGGAGATGAAATGGCGGCAGCGGCAAGCACCCAGTGCCCGGGGAACTGTGAGGGGAAGCAGCAGCAGGGAGCGCCCGGGGCCGGCCAATCAGGAGTGGGGAGCAGGCATGAGGCGGGGACAGGGCTGCGGCTGGAGAGGGCGGCCCTCAGGGTCCCTGGCCGGCCCGGCGGGAGAGACAGGCCTGGGCAGCACGTGGGCACTAAGCCAGGCAGGGAAGCCAGATCTGAAAGCCCCAGCCCCAAGTGCCCGACCGGGCTTCGTGTGCCGGGTCCTGAGGAGGCCCCAGGACAAGCATCTCCCCAGAGGCTGTGCGGGAGAAGGAGAGGAACCGCTGGGTGAGGGACACCCCCGCCCCATGGACAGATTTTGTGCACCCGGCCTCTAGTACGTATGTGTATGTGTGTGTATATATATATATAAGGAAAAGAGAGGGGGAGAGAGATAGAAACATCAGTGATGAGAGAATCACGGATGGGCTGCCTCCTGCACGCCCCCCACCGGGGATGGAGCCCGCAACCCGGGCCTGTGCCCCGACCGGGAATCGAACCCTGACCTCCTGGCTCTTAGGTCGATGCTCAGCCCCTGAGCCACGCCGGCCGGGCCACTGTGTTATTCTTTTTTATTATTACCTT
This sequence comes from Antrozous pallidus, assembly GCA_027563665.1. Lineage (NCBI taxonomy): Eukaryota > Metazoa > Chordata > Mammalia > Chiroptera > Vespertilionidae > Antrozous > Antrozous pallidus. Next base: position 1,536,555 of record CM050514.1, on the reverse strand, counting down.
TTATTTCATTTTATCTTTAAAATCTGTTGTATTGATTTTTCAGAGAGGAAGGGGAGAGGGATAGACAGTCAGAAACATCGATGAGGGAGAAACATCCATCAGCTGCCTCCTGCACCCCCACCACCGGGGATGCGCCCGCCACCAAGGTCCATGCCCTTGACCGGAATCGAACCCGGGACCCTTCAGTCCGCAGGCCGACGCTCTGTCCGCTGGGCCACACCGGTTTCAGCCGGCCACTGCGTTATTCTTAAGGGCCAAAGCAATGAAAGGAAAAGAAAGGAAAAGGAAACGCAGGCCACGCTCCCCGGCTGGGGTATGGCCGAGGGGAGGCGACACAGCCATGCGGCGGGAGACCGCGCGGTCCCTCAAAGCAGCCGTGGGCGAGGGGGAAAGGAAGCGGCGACATGAAAGGTGTGTTTCTGAGGACGGAGAAGCTCCCGGAGCCACCAAACACCCGGGTGCCCGGAACACGGGCCCTCCCGCTGGGCAGACACGCAAGAGCGGAGAAAACAGTTCCCGAGCGGAAATACAAAAGACAGACCTCGGGAAACGAGGACGTACCAGCACTTCGGGGAGCTTGCTTCGTAGGCACAGGTAGCCGACCCGCTTCAGCGTGGCGATGGCGAGACCCGCGGCGGCGGCCCCCAGCACCAGCAGCACCAGGCCGCCCACCGCAGCCGGCTCCGGGGGCTCTGCGGGCGGGAGGGGAGCGGCTTTATTTCCGAACCAACCCCACGGGCGCTGCTGGGCAAATGCCGCTGGTCCTCCCCGACGGGGAGGCGGAGGGAGCGGCGGCTGGAGGGACTCGTGCGAGATGCAAAGACGGAAACGGGAAGCAATCCAAATGCACGTTTTCAAAGGGCAGAAACGACAGGTTTAAGTTTCAAAAGTAAAATCACGTCCATTTCATTTTACTTTCATTTTTAAAAAATTGGTTTTATTGATTTCACGGAGAGGGAGGGAGAGGGATAGAAAGTCGGAAACATCGATGAGAGAGAAACATCGACCAGCTGCCTCCTGCACGCCCCCCACTGGGGATGTGCCCGCAATCAAGGTACATGCCCTTGAACCGGAATGGAACCCGGGACCCCTCGGTCCGCAGGCTGACGCTCTGTCCACTGAGCCAAACCGGTTTTGGCACTTCCACTTCACTTAAAAAAGATATATTTCTTTATTGATTTCAGAGAGGAAGGGAGACCGATAGAAACATCAGTGATGAGAGAGAACCACTGATCGGCTGCCCCCCGCCCCCACGCCTCCCACGCCTCCCACTAGGGATCGAGCCCACAACCCAGGCCTGTGCCCTTGGCTGGAGTCGAACCCGGGACCCCTCAGTCTGAAGGCCGACGCTCTATCCACTGGGCAAAACCGGCCAGGGCTCTATGTCATTTTTTTAGAATGTATTTTTATTGATTTCAGGGAGGAAGAGAGAGAGAGAGAGAGAGAGAGAGAGAGAGAGAGAGGAACATCCATAATGAGAGAGGATCAGGGATCGGCCTCCGGCACGCCCCCCACTGGAGATGGAGCCCACAATCCCGGTCTGTGCCCTGACCGGGAATCGAACCGTGACCCCCCGGGTTCACAGGTCGCTGCTCAGCCACGGAGCCACGCCGTGTGGCTCAGCGCTTCCGCTTCACACTTAGGTTCCCTGACGGCACGGCCCGACACGGCAGCCATGAGCCAGCCACGCGCCACGTGACTGCTGAGTGCCACGCGCCACGTGACTGCTGAGTGCCATCCATCAAAACCGACACCCCCCTCAGCTCCGAGTCACACGGGCCACGTGTCCATGGCCGCCGTGGGCGGGAGAAGTGGGCGACGGGGTTCGGCCTAAAATCAACAGCTGGTCACCCTCCGGTGGACGTGGGTCCCGCCAGGACCCCGAGTCCGGGCTCTGCGTAACGCTCTGTTCTATTGTGCGTCCCCCTTAGAATCTCGTCCAGCCCTGGCTGGCGTGGCTCAGTGGACAGAGCGTCAGCCCGTGGACCAAAGGGTCCCGGGTTCGACTCGGGCCCAGGGCACGCACCTCGGTTGCAGGCTCTTCCCGGGCTCCTCCCCGGGCCGGGCCACGTGCAGGAGGCAGCCGATCCATGTGTCTCTCTCACTCCATGTCTCTGTCTCTCTGTCTCTCTCCGCCACTCTCTCTAAAAATCAACGGGAAAAGATCCCCGCGTGAGGATTAAAAAGAAGAACTGAATTTCATCCCGATTCCCCGACATAAAAGTGTTCCCACCGCAGGAGGGGGGCCGACCTGAGAAGGCAGGGCCCCGACCTTCAGGGCCCCCCCCCCCCCCTCGCACGGGCGTCCCCTCCGAGGGGAAGCAGCGCGGGTTCGAGGCCGGGCGTACCTGAGCCCGGTCTGGGCGGGAGGCGGGTGCACTTCCAGGGAGACCGCCGCGAGTTATTGCCGGTCGGGTAAACGGACACGCAGTAGCTCGTGTTCGGGATTAACTTGTCGAGGACGAAGGTGAAGTTCCCGGTGGTGCGGGCGTCTATTTTGAGCGGATGCTGGGAAACGAAGCAGAAACCACAGTCAGGACGGGGTGTACTTTTCTCAAGAAAAAGCCCAGCCGAAACCGGGGTGGCTCAGCGGATAGGGCGTCGGCCTGCGGACGGAAGGGTCCCGGGTTCCATTCCGGTCAAGGGCGTGGACCTTGGTTGCCGGCACATCCCCAGTGGGGGGCGTGCAGGAGGCAGCTGATCGATATTCCTCTCTCATCGATGTTTCTGACTTTCTATCCCTCTCCCTTCCTCTCTCTGTAAAATCAATAAAATATATTAACAAAACCAAAAAGAGAGAACAAGCCCGAGAACACCTGGGGGCGTGGCCCTCGGACCTCGCAGCGGGATGGAAAGAAAAGAGAGGGGGTCACTGGTCGCCCGGGACGAGCCGTTTGTCACGAAACCACACGTCCGCCCACACACACGCCCGTGTCTGACGCGGGAAACCTCATCCTGAGGCGAGGCGAGGCGAGGCGAAAGCCCCCAGCAGGAACGCCACCTCCACCAAGTCTTTTCTGCGAGCCAGTCTTGTCGCGCCACCCGGGACCTTGCTGCGTGAACGCTCCAGAAAGCGCGCTGGCGAACTCGCGCTCACGGACCATCGGAACAGCCTGCGAATCGGGCGTCATTCCCGTCGCCCGGACGGACGAGGCGCCTGCGGTCCAGGGAGGGCGAGCAAGGTGCCGAGGCCACACAGCCTGGGGCAGAGCCGAGGCCGATGCCCGGCACCCTGGCCGCTCCCTCCCCGGCAGTGCCACGCCGGGTCCTGGAGGGAGGCACGCCCTGGGAAGGCTCTTTGGCGTCACGACCTGCAGCTGTCCGAGTCCCGGGCCAGCTCTTTGGTTTCCGAACAGGCACCGCCCACATCCGCCCGGTGAGCCCCTCGCGCTCCTCCTCATCGGTGGCCGCGGCGGAGACCGGCACGCGTTGCTGGGTCCTTTCTTTGCTTCTCGTCCGTGTTTCTCACGCGTCCACACTCTGGTCGGGGGCGCTGCCCGCCCTGCAGTGGCCGCCTGGCCGGCACCTCTGTGCCGGTGAGTCCACCCGGCGTGTCCTTCCCAGGAGCACCTGGCAGCCCACTGAGAGGCAGGTCCCGGCGCTTCCTCCTCCTCCTCCTCCCCCATCACCCTCTGGTCTGTCCCCTTTTTCATTTATTATTTATTTATTTATTTTTAAAATATATGTTATTGATTTTTCACAGAGAGGAAGCGAGAGGGCGAGAGAGTCAGAAACATCGATGAGAGAAACATCCATCAGCTGCCTCCTGCACACCCCCAACTGGGGATGTGCCTGCAACCAAGGTCCATGCCCTTGACCGGAATCGAACCCAGGACCCTTCCATCCGCAGGCCGACGCTCTAGCCACTGAGCCACACCGGTTAGGGCTGGTTGTGGGGGGGCGCCCCCAGGCAAGATACCTTGAGCATTCTTGATATCTTCGTCCGGCTGAATCCAAGGCGTCTGGCAAAACCGTGTCTTGAAAAAACACATTCACCAACAAGGCTGGCTATGTTTATCAGCTCGGCCTTCACTTTGCCTCAGGTGTGTGTGTGTGGGGGGGACACCTTGAAATGTAAATGCAGTCTTGCCTGGGGATGGGGGAATGAATAGGGCCTGGGCCCACCGAAACTCCTTTCATCCTAAGGCTGGAGAAACCCCTTAGAATGGTGAAATAGAAATAAACACGGCTTCTGGGAAAAGATCCCGGAGTTGCTGCCTCTCCATCCGACGTCCCACCCCGCCCCGGCTTCTTAGGTCTATATTTCTGCATCTTCTCTCCTGTGTCCTTTATTTCTTTTTCTTTTTTTTAAAAATATATTTTATTGATTTTTTACAGAGCGGAAGGGAGAGGGATAGAAAGTCAGAAACATCGATGAGAGAGAGACATCGATCAGCTGCCTCTTGCACTCCCCTTACTGGGGATGTGCCCGCAGCCAAGGTACATGCCCTTGCCGGAATCGAACCCGGGACCCTTCAGTCTGCAGTCCAATGCTCTATCCACTGAGCCAAACCGGTCTCAGCCTGTGTCCTTTATTTCTTAACCCCCAGCTCCTCTACTCAGAAACTGGACCCAGTCTCTCTCTCTCCGCGCTGGACGTGGAAAAGAGAGAAAAACACCTACACTGGCCTGTTTCTTAAAAAAAAAAAATCCGTATATTTTTAACTGAGTTCAGATGGAAGAGAGGAGAGAGAGAGATGGAAACATCAATGATGCTACAACCCGGGCATGTGCCCTTGACCTCCTGGGTCCTAGGTCGACGCTCAACCCCGGAGCCTCGCCTGCTGGGCCCTCTGCTGTGTTCCTAACACCCCAGCCAGGACGCTCCACCCCACCCCACAGACTCGGACCCACAAAGGCCCACAATTCCAGCCCCACGCCTCCCTGCCCTCTCTCCTCCTGGTCTCTTGTCTCGGTCACTCCGGTCCAGCCCCTGCTGTTTCTCAAACCCACTGGGCCCCCTCTGTCCTCCCGTGCCCTCTGCAGGCTGGGCTTTGGCGTGACATGCCAGGGCTTTGGCGATGCAAAGGTGAGCGGCTCTCTCGGCAAGGCCCACCAGCACGGGCTGTCCCTCCTCCCTCATTCCAGCATCTTTAAAAAATATATATATTTTAATTGACTTCGGAGAGGAAGGGAGAGGGAGAGAGAGATGGAAACATCAGTCCATGATGAGAGAGAACCATGAATCGGCTGCCTCCCGCACGCCCCCCACTGGGGATCGAGCCCGCAACCCGGGCCTGTGCCCTGACCGGGAATCGAACCCCGACTTCCTGGGTCATAGGTTGTCGCTCACCCCCTGAGCCAGGCTGGCCGGACTCACCCCAATATTCTTAGGGAACTAGTCCCGAGAGCAAATCACTGACGATCCAGGCCTCTGACCCCAGACTCACCGAGATCCTGACATTCAGTTAGTCCTTCGGGGGAGGGGGAGGGAGCAGAGCTGCGGGAACAGCCCTTTCTTTCCCTTACGGTGCGTGGGGGCGGGAGCGGGAGAGGCAGATGCCTTTTACGTGCGGCTAAACCAGTGGTCGGCAAACTGCGGCTCGAGAGCCAGGGTTTGCTGCTCTGTTGACTAATGAGTTTGCTGACCACCGGGCTGAACCAACCCCTCAAAGACCTCCCGGAGTGCTGAGATGTGCCTGTTCTCCGCCCGGCCCACATGCCCCGCCTCCCGTGTGCCCGGGCACACGGCTAATCCCCGGAAGGAGTGTAGTTCCCCGATGAATGAACGCAGGAGGCCTCTTTCCTGAAATCAGACCACACTGACCTCGCCCCTTCGGGTCTAATTGCTCAGATCATTACAAATACCTTTATTTTTATTTTACGTACTTTAAATCCTCACCCAAGGATATTACCCCATTGGTTTTTAGAGAGAGTGGAAGAGAGAGGGAAAGACCGAGAGAAATACCGATGTGAGAGAAACACATCCATTGGCTGCCTCCTGGCCACACCCTGACCAGATCCCGGGGCCCTGAGAAGCCCGCAACCAAAGTACGTGCCCTTGACCGGAATCGAACCCGGGACCCTTCGGTCCACAGGCTGAAGCTCTATACCACTGAACCCAAAACCGGATAGGGCGAAAATAACTTTATTTTGTTGTTTTTTTTTTTAAAGCGTAGCGCCTATATAATAAAAGTCTACTATGCTAAGTGTCCAGTTGACTGGTTGGCCATTCAACCAATCAAAGCATAAAACGCTAATGATATGCGAAGGCTGCTCAACCGCTCGCTATGATATGCACAGACCACCAGGGGGCAGACGCTCTGACGGGTAGGTTAGCTTGCTATTGGGGTCTGGCCAATTGGGACTCTCAAGTGAGACGGGCTGGACATGCCCTGGAGTCCTCCCATGGTCCCTCCCCAGCTGGCCAACTTCCCGCATCCCCTATTGTGCACCGGTGGGGGTCCCTCGGCCTGGCCTGTGCCCTCTCGCAATCTGGGACCCCTTGGGGGATGTCAGAGAGCTGGTTTTGGCCTGATCCCGCTCAACGCAGGCGCTGCCCCCTGGTGGCCAATTATCCCTGAGTTGTAGAACTCAGCCAGAAGCCTGGGCTCACGGACGGAGAGTGCAGCGGGGAGCGGGCCTAAGCCGGCAGCTGGACACCCCCCCCCCCCCCCGAGGGCTCCTGGACTGCCAGAGGGCGAAGGCTGGGCTGAGGGACCCCTCCTCTGGCCCCCAAGTGCACAAATGCCCTGCACCGGGCTCCTAGTATATACGTAAAAGAGTGTCCTCACGAACGCGGAACTGTTTTGATCTCTTACCGACTTTACAATGCCCTGCGACTCCTCTTCTATGGAAAGTGATAGGTGCAGCCATAATCCTTCCCCAGGTGGCAGCTGGGGCAAGGAGGGTGGGAACCTCAGGATCACGTGAATGCGGTCCACAAAGCCCACGATCTCAAACTCGGGGGGTTCCAGAATCACTGCGTGGAAAACAAAGTCAGAAACAGCCCCCCCGTGCCGGTCAGCGATCGCGCCCACACCGCCCGAGGGCCTTCCTTCTGCCCAGCCGTCTTCCCTCCGCCTGGGTCCTCCCTGAGGCCTGGCATTTGTGTTTGTCGCTATTTTTCAGAAGCATCCTTCCAGCTCCCTTTTGAACGGACGGGACGTGGGAACCAACAGGAGTGGTTTTCTCCGTACCCCCGCAGGAAGTGGGACAGAAGTCAGTCTGCGCCCGGTTTTCGGGCTCTATTCTAAATACAGAAGTAAAAGTGACCCCCTTCCCCCCGTTACAGTTGTAAGGACGGGACAAAGGCCTCTCTTTTCTCCTTGCCGTGGCCTCCCACAATTTATGACAAGCACCTGGCGATGACACCCCAAGATGGATGGCTCCTCTGGTTCCAACGGGATAAGATCAGCTACTCTCCAGGCCACATTCTTGCATCCCCCTCCTCCCTGCTGTTTCTACAACTGAGAGATGACTCCCACCGACGCATCCCTCGCTACCCCTCCCTCCCAGGCCTCTTCTGAACTCTGTAACCTTTGCTCTAAGCATGGTTTACAGGGTTGGGGAAAACGGTGATAAGACACTTGCCTAGGATATCTGCCTGGTTCCTACAAAACACTCTAACTTTTCCAGAGAACCCTTGGTGTCTGCTCAACCCAGCCTCAAACCCCGCCCTTTCTTGTTGTTTAGCACCAGCCACTGCTTACAAGATCAGGCCACCCTTTGTCCCCTGCCCTGAATCAACCAGCAGCAGTACTTGGCCCTTCCCTCCCTCGGAAAGTAACAGAAGCTTCCTCTCTGCCTCTCTTCCCTCCGCGTGAATTCTTTCACAGCCTGAGTCACCGGCCAAACCCTAACAACAAGGACAACACAGAAATATCCTTGAGAAAATCAGAGATATCAGAGACTACGGACAACTGTTTCTGAGTGTGGCTGGTACTCCTCTGTCTCTACTGTGCGTGTGTAAACACACACAGACACAAATAAATGGAGCGAGCGTGCACACACACCCCCCAACACCCTCCTGAGCTAAACTTAGGCCATTCTTTACCCGCACTGTTTCACGTGGCCCACTTATTTCATCAATACATCAACGCGTATTTATGTATATGAAGGGCTGGCAAACCCCGGGCTGTAGGTGAATTTCTGCACAGCCTGGGAGTCGAGAAGGGTTTTTGGCTTGGAAAAGGCTGTAAACAAACGAAGAATAGGTCCCAGAGGCCATATGTGGCCCGTACAGTCTACGTGTTTTTCTCTGGCCCTAACAGAGAGCCGGCTGACCTCTGACCTTCCTCACGATTTCTCACGGTGAATTCTCTACCGAGAGGCGGCTGCACCGAGACTGGACGGACTCGCTGCTTTGGACACTTAGGCTGACTCTCGTTTTTCTGAATGGAATCTGTATCCAGGAGTAGTTTACTTTCTCATTTTTCTGAATGGAATCTGTATCCAGGAGTAGTTTACTTTCTCATTTTTCTTTCTTTCTTTTCTTTTTTTTAAATATATTTTATTGATTTTTTACAGAGAGGAAGGGAGAGGGATAGAAAGTCAGAAACATCGATGAGAGAGAAACATCGATCAGCTGCCTCCTGCACGCCCCCTACTGGGGATGTGCCCGCAGCCAAGGTACATGCCCTTGACCGGAATCGAACCCGGGACCCTTCAGTCCACAGGCCTACGCTCTATCCACGGAGCCACACCGGTCTCGGCTACTTTCTCATTTTTCTGAATGGAATCCGTACCCATGAGTAGTCTTGGAGCTAGATCTTTGCTTTTGCCCATCCTCTCTTTAGGATGAATCACGACAGGGGAATTGTGGATGAGGGCAGGCAGGTGTAAGGTTTCTAACACAGCAATACCTTCGGGAAGACGGTGCCGAAGCAAACGCCCCACCTTTCCTTTCAACCTGGGTGTTGACGTATTTCTAATACCTGCTGTTTGGAGTCTAGAAAAACCGTATCTCATTATTCCTTTCTTTTTAAAAAATATATATTTTTATTGATTTCAGAGAAGAAGAGAGAGGGGGAGAGAGAAAGAATCACGGATCGGCTGCCTCCTGCACGCCCCACACTGGGGATGGAGCCCACAACCCGGGCCTGTGCCCCGACCGGGAATCGAACCCCGACCTCCTGGCTCCCAGGTCGAGGCTCAAACACTGGGTCCCGCAGGCCGGGCATCTTATTGCCGCTTTCATAAACGCTCTCTAACGCCCGCACCACCTCGGCCTCGGTTGTGCTTTCCTTCTTCCCTGCGTGGGACGCGCCCACAGGAGCGGCCCCGGGCCTCCCCGGATCTGCGCTGGCCCCCAACCCCTACCCCCCGCCAACCCCCCCCCCCCCCCGGGGCAGGCGCTGTCATCGCCGCTCTGCCGAGCACACCCCGGCCGCCTCCGCAGGAGCCAACCCCGAATCTTTCTCTTGGAAACAGTTGCCAATGAGGACACTGAGAAAGCCGGAAGCCGAGGGGCCTGGCTGAGGCCGCCGTCACTGGCCGTGGGGCCGTGGACACGGGCCCCATCAGGCGGGGGGAGGGCAGGGCCACCGGGCAGGGCCTTGTCTGAGCCCGGACCCCCCGCACGCCTACCCCAGCGCCCACATGTCAAAAGGCTCCTGAGATGTGACTGGGGGCGGCATTGGGGGACTCAGGAGAACGCTGGCCCCAAGAGGGGTGACGGCTCAGGGAACAGGCCGGGGACCCTGCTCCGCTGCCCGCCAGGCGGGGAAATGAACCACAGGGGCGTGGCTCGGGGGGAGCATCGACCTGTGAACCGGGAGGTCAGGGTTCGATTCCCGGTCGGGGCACAGGGTTGCGGGGCTGATCCCAGTGGGGGGCGTGCAGGAGGCAGCCGGTCCATGATTCTCATCATTGATGTTTCTCTCTCCCTCTCCCTTCCTCTCTGAAACCAATCCCATCTAATAAAAGAGAACCATGCAAATTGACCGTACCTTCGCTAGGCCCACAAGCCACGCCCGCCAGCCAATCAGGAGTGAGTTAACCCAACCAAGATGGCAGTTAATTTGCATATCCACAGAGCTGAGACTGAAGACAGCTTAGAAGGCAGCCATGTGCTGCAGGAGGAATGGAAGCTTCAGAGAAGCAAGCAAGCGGGTGGGGGAGAAGGGAGGAAAGCAGGCAGGATGGTGGAGACCACCGCACAAAAACAAGCCACAGGCACTCCTGCCCGTGTGTGCCTCCCCCAGGGGAGCCGCCCCTGGTCCGGGCAGAAAAGCAGGGGCTCAGGACAGGAAAACAGGAGGTCAGGACAGGAAAACAGGGGCTCAGGGCTGGAAAACCGGGGCTCAGGGCTGGAAAACAGGGGCTCAGGGCTGGAAAACAGGGGCTCAGGGCTGGAAAACAGGGGCTCAGGGCTGGAAAACAGGAGGTCAGGACAGGAAAACAGGGGCTCAGGACAGGAAAACAGGAGGTCAGGACAGGAAAACAGGGGCTCAGGGCTGGAAAACAGGAGGTCAGGGCTGGAAAACAGGGACTCAGGGCTGGAAAACAGGGGCTCAGGACAGGAAAACAGGGGCTCAGGGCTGGAAAACAGGGGCTCAGGGCTGGAAAACCGGGGCTCAGGGCTGGAAAACCGGGGCTCAGGGCTGGAAAACAGGGGCTCAGGGCTGGAAAACAGGGGCTCAGGGCTGGAAAACAGGGGCTCAGGGCTGGAAAACAGGGGCTCAGGGCAGGAAAACAGGGGCTTAGGGCTGGAAAACAGGGGCTCAGGACAGGAAAACAGGGGCTCAGGGCTGGAAAACCAGGGCTCAGGGCTGGAAAACAGGGGCTCAGGGCTGGAAAACCGGGGCTCAGGGCTGGAAAACCAGGGCTCAGGGCTGGAAAACAGGGGCTCAGGGCTGGAAAACAGGGGCTCAGGACAGGAAAACAGGGGCTCAGGGCTGGAAAACAGGGGCTCAGGGCTGGAAAACAGGGGCTCAGGACAGGAAAACAGGGGCTCAGGGCTGGAAAACAGGGGCTCAGGGCTGGAAAACCGGGGCTCAGGGCTGGAAAACAGGGGCTCAGGGCTGGAAAACAGGGGCTCAGGACAGGAAAACAGGGGCTCAGGGCTGGAAAACAGGGGCTCAGGGCTGGAAAACCGGGGCTCAGGGCTGGAAAACAGGGGCTCAGGGCAGGAAAACAGGGGCTTAGGGCTGGAAAACAGGGGCTCAGGACAGGAAAACAGGGGCTCAGGGCTGGAAAACCAGGGCTCAGGGCTGGAAAACAGGGGCTCAGGGCTGGAAAACAGGGGCTCAGGGCTGGAAAACCGGGGCTCAGGGCTGGAAAACAGGGGCTCAGGGCTGGAAAACAGGGGCTCAGGGCTGGAAAACCGGGGCTCAGGGCTGGAAAACAGGGGCTCAGGGCAGGAAAACAGGGGCTTAGGGCTGGAAAACAGGGGCTTAGGGCTGGAAAACAGGGGCTCAGGGCTGGAAAACCAGGGCTCAGGGCTGGAAAACAGGGGCTCGGGGCTGGAAAACCGGGGCTCGGGGCTGGAAAACAGGGGCTCAGGGCTGGAAAACAGGGGCTCAGGACAGGAAAACAGGGGCTCAGGGCTGGAAAACAGGGGCTCAGGGCTGGAAAACCGGGGCTCAGGGCAGCGAGGAGCCGGGAGGGGACCCCGGGCCGCCGCCCCAGCCCCTCGCAGACCGGCCACTCCCCGCAGCAAACACCTCGGGGATCTCGGTGAGACGGAGGCTGAGAACGGGGAACTCACTGTCCGAGTCAGGGAACACCTTGCCCACGCAGTCCACCAGCGTGGCGCCCCCCCGGGAGGCCAGGACCCGGGGCAGGTACATCTCGGCCAGGCTGCGCCAGTGCTGCGTGAGGTCGCAGGAGGGCCGCGTGATGTGGGCGCACTCCGGCACCAGCTCCAGGGACGCCTCGCTGTCATTTCGGGGGGAAAGAGACGGGGGGGGGGGGGATGGGTTTACGTGTCTCTCCCCTGTCCTGCCCTCATCCCCCAACCCCTCCCGGCATGTGTCCGTTCAGAGCACGCCCCACTGCTCAGGAATTAGGGGTCAGGGTTTGGTTTTGGTCGGGGCACCCTCCCGGGTTGCGGGCTCAACCCCCAGGGTGGGGGGTGCAGGAGGCAGCTGACTGACGACTCCCTCATCATGGATGTTTCTCTCTCCCTCTCCCAGCCTCTCCGAAACAGAAACATAGTTCACAGGAGAAAGGCGCCGTGTCTATCGGGAGTGGCCACAGCTCGAGGCCACATAAGCGAAGAACCAAAGACACGCTGTGGGCTCCGGGGCCCGGGTGGGAGCTGGGGTGACTGGCCCACGCGGGCGGGGAGGGCAAAGGAGGCGCGTCCGCCACATCGTTAATCCTACGAGGCCCCAGGAGGAAGGCTGAGCTCAGATGGAGCTCTGTGGCCAGGGTCACAGGTCACAGGGTCACAGAGTCACGGGGCCATGGAACCACAGGGTCACAGGGCCACAGGGCCACAGGACCACAGGGTCACAGGGTCATAGATCACAGATCACAGGGCCACAGGGCCACAGGGTCACAGGGTCACAGGGCCATAGGGTCACAGGTCACAAATCACAGGGTCACAGGTCACAGGGCCACAGGGTCACAGGGTCACAAATCACAGGGCCACAGGGTCACAGGTCACAGGGCCACAGGATCACAGGACTATATGGTGACAGGGTCACAGGGCCACAGCGGCGACCAAGTCAGACTATAGGTCCGGGAGCTCTCCCTGCGCCTCGTCTCCCCGCGCTCAGCAAAGTGAGCCCGGCCCTGGCGCTGCTCCGGCCTCTGGACGCCTGTGCCAGCAGAGGGCGCCCGGCAAACAGCCCGTCCCGGCGAGGACGGACGCGGGGACCACACGTGGCCCTCTGAGGCTGCGCGGTAGGAACGGGCTGTGGTCGTCACTCTGAGCTCCGTCCCCACCAGCCGTGACCTGTCTGGTGCTCCATTCCGTCACACAGCATGTGCCCTTGTCTCCGGGGCTTAAAGCTCCCAATAGCACACACACCCACCTCCCCCCCGGCCCAGGGGGCGGGAGAGAGAGAGAGAGAATGGGAGAGGGAGAGAGAGGAAGAGAGAGACGGGGGGGAAGGAGGGGGAAAGAGAGGGAGGGAGATGGGGGTAAAGAGAGGGAAAAAGGGAGAGGGAGGGAGAGAGAGAGAGAGAGAGAAAGGGAGAGGGAGAGAGAGGAAGAGAGAGGGGGGGAAAGAGGGGGAAGGAGAGGGAGGGAGAGGGGGTGTAAAGAGAGGGGAAAAGGGAGAGGGAGAGAGAGAGAGAGAAAGGGAGAGGGAGAGAGAGGAAGAGAGAGAGGGGGGAAAGAGGGGTAAAGAGAGGGAGGGAGAGGGGGGGTAAAGAGAGGGAAAAAGGGAGAGGGAGAGAGAAAGGGAGGAAGAGAGAGAGGGGAAAGGGGGAGAAAGGGGGGGGAGAGAGAGGGAGAGAGAGAGGGGGGAAAGAGGGGGAGAGGGAGGGAGAGAGGGAGGGTAAAGAGAGGGGAAAGGGAGAGGGAGAGAGAGAGAGAGAAAGGGAGGAAGAGAGAGAGGGGAAAGAGTGGGAGAAAGCGTGGAGAAAGAGAGGGAGAGAGAGAGGGGGGAAAGAGGGGGAAAGAGAGGGAGGGAGAGGGTGGTAAAGAGAGGGAAAAGGGGAGAGGGAGAGAGAGAGAAAGAGGGGAAGAGAGAGAGGGGAAAGAGGGGGAGAAAGGGGGGGAGAGAGAGAGGGAGAGAGAGAGGGAGAGAGAGAGGGAGGGGGGTAAAGAGAGGGAAAAGGGGAGGGGGGAGAGAGAAGCTCTGTCTCAGGCCGCCCCTCCCCCACCAGGTCGAAGGCAGGGCGTCAGCAGGAAGAACGGGCGGGGGGGGGGGACGTACCTCATGTCCGTGTACCACAGCGAGTAGTGTGTGGGCGCGAGGGAGCGGTTCTTTAACTCCCAGGACAGAACCGGCCGGAAATCCCTCAAGGTCAGGGTGAACTCGCAGGCTTCGTCCGAAGACGCTGGCGGGGGCGGGAGAAAAGCAGGAGCTGAAACGGGGAGCCCAGGGCCGGGCTGGCTGCACAGCCCTCCCCTCCCCCCCCCACCGGGGTCTGGGGCCCACCTTCCCGGCAGAGCAGCCCGGAGCCAGCCCGGCTCTGGACCCCGGGCAGGGCACGGCTCTCCGGGCACCCACAGCCGCCGGCACCTGCACACGGAGCTGGCCGCCCGGCGCTCGTCCGGCTCAGGCTCCCTGGGCCCCAGTGCCCATAGGCCGCCCGGGCCCACCCCTCAGCTCCCCCGGCGCCTCTCCCGGCCTCCCCACGCCGCTGCCCACCCGGGGCCCCTCCTCCTGGGACCCCGCTTCCCCCATGCCCAACCACACGGGCCGCGGATCTGGGATCGGAAAGAACACGTCCCGCCTCTGAGGCGTCTGCAGGGGCACCTCACCTCGGACCCTTGACCGCGGCGAGCGCAGCCGGCGGCGGCTTACCGGGCCAGGCCGGCGGGGCTCCGAGCGCGGGCCCCACGTGCACCAGGAGCAGGAACGCCGCGGGGCACAGACGGCGCATCCTCGGGGCTCGGCTCCCACGCGCCGCGCCGCGTCCGGCCTTCCCGCACACGCGTGTGAGCGCGGGACGGGGACGTGTGCGGGGGAAAGGTCATCCGTCTGCGGGGCCCTCTGGGGAAGGAAGGATGCGGGTCGTTACTCGCCCTTCGCGGTGAGGACGGGCGACGGGATGGGGCGGGAGGGGGGAACAGGGGACGGGCCTCGCCAAGGCCTCCGCACGTCCCGGGAGCCGCACGCTCTCCGCCCGCGGAGGCCGGGGACAGGCCTCGGCTGTGACGCGGGCGGGGCAGGCACACACGGACGGACGGATGGAGGAAAACCGGGGTACGTGGGGCGTGGAGCCCGGCTCGGGGTCACCTCCCCGTGGGGGGAGCTCGGTCGGAGACAGGGCCGGGCCTTGCTCCGATGGGAGTCCCCGGGACCCCGGGACCCCGGGAGGGTAGGAGACACGGCCCGCCCAGGCCCGTGGGCAGGGTCCATCCTGAGGGAGCCTTCAGCGTCCTTGTTTTTGTCTGTTTTCCTAAAAGCCACCGTCGGGCAGAAACCTACGGGCACCGGCCTCCGGCCTCCTCCCCGGGGCCCGGACTGAGGTCAGGCCTAGCCTGGGTCTCAGCCCCCCCCGCCCCCCGCCCCCCGCCACCTCCCCACTGGCCCCGGCCCGGGGGCAGGCCCAGACCGGCCTCAGCGTGCGGGCGCCCACCCCTCTCCCCGGCTCAGGGGCGGCAGCACAGGCTGGCTCCCACAAGAGACCGCTAACAAGGGCCCCTCCTCACCCACGAGGAACAGCCTAGCCAGTCTCATCGCAGCGGCTCTGCGGGGCCACTGATCTCGGCTGCATCCTCCGTCCGCCCTCGTCCGCGTCTGAAAGGGAATCACACCGGGCCGTTCCACTCTGCGTCGCCTCGTTAACCCCGGGCGGAGACCCGGAGGGGAGACGGCTGGGCGCCCGGCCATCCCCACGTCCGCCCAGCTTCTGCGACCAAGTCCCCACCGAGGCCGGAAGAGGTTTTTAATTTACTTTAATTTTAAATACATTTTATTGACTGTTTACAGAGAGGAAGGGAGAGGGATAGAGAGTTAGAAACATGGATGGGAGAGAAATATCCATCAGCCGCCTCCTGCACACCCCCCCGCTGGGGATGTGCCCGCAGCCAAGGTCCATGCCCTTGACCGGAATCGAACCCGGGACCCTTCAGTCCGCAGGCCATCGCTCCATCCGCTGAGCCCAACCGGTTTGGGCGGGAAGAGGTTAATGTTAACTCTTGAGCAGCTGACCCAGCAACCCGGTTCTGAAATTTTAAACACACAAAACAGTAGACAGGGAACCACGAGAGACACAAACCGATGAACAGAAACAGACCCACAGACAGAAACATGGGTCAGACCGCCAAACCTCGGAGGGAAGGCGGGGAGCGGGGGGCCGGGGCGGGGGGGGCAACCAGAGGACCTGTGTGCGTGCCTGTGGGCCTGACCCACGGACAGACGTGGGGGGCGAGGGCATGAGTGGGGTGTGGGGGGAATGGGGGAAGAAGGACGCTTATGAGACACCTTGATCAATAAAAAAATAATAAAATTAAAAAAAGTAGACAGTGAAGAATTTGCTTCCTTTAGGAACTATTTTTATTATTATTATCTTGTGACTAGGGGCCCTGTGCACGAAATTCGTACACTCGGGAGGGGTCCCTCGGCCCGGCCTGAGCCCTCTCACCACCTGGGAGCCGCGGGGATGTCCCCAGCCTGAGCCCAGTCGGGCATCCTCGGCGCGTCGGCGGAGGCAGGGGAGGCTCCCGCCACTCCCACTGCCGCCGGCCGTGAGCCCGGCTTCTGGCTGAGCGCGCTCCCCCAGTGGGAGCACCCAGACCTCCAGGGGCAGCTTCTGCACTGAGCGTCTGCCCCCTGGTGGTCAGTGTGTGTCATAGCGACTGGTCCTTCCACCCTTTGGTTGATTTGCATAGTAGCCTTTTATTATATAGGACATTTTTATTGATTTTAGAGGAAGGGAGAAGGAGAGAGAGATAGAAATATCAACGATGAGAGAGAATCATTGATCGGCTGCCTCCTGCGGGATTGTGCTCGCAACCCGGCATGTGCCCTGACTGGGAATGGAAAGACACACACATACAACCACAGACACAGTCTCACACATACAACCACACACACAGCCACACATACTACCGCACACACAGCCACACACACAAACCTCACACATACAACCACACACATAGTCACACATACAACCACACACACAGTCACACACACAACCACACACACAGTCACACATACAACCACACACACAGTCACACACACAACCACACACACAGTCTCACACACACAACCACAGACACAGTCGTCACACATACAACCACACACACAAACCTCACACACACACAGTCACACATACAACCACACACACAGCCACACATACTACCACACACACAGCCACACACACAAACCTCACACATACAACCACACACACAGTCACACATACAACCACACACACAGTCACACACACAACTACACACAGTCACACACACAACCCCCACACACAACCACACACAAACCTCACACACACACAGCCACACATACAACCACACACACAGTCACACACACAACCACAGACACAGTCACACATACAACCACACACACAGTCACACACACAACCACACACACATGACCTCCTGGTTCATAGGTCAACACTCAACCCCTGAGCCAACCAGCTGGCTATGGATTTTGGCGAGTCCTTCTGAAAACCTTTAAGCATCAGCAGAACAAACCAGTCTTCCTCCCCTGTCTTCACAAAAAAGGCGGCATACCCGTGCCTGTCCCGCCCTGCTCTTCCCGCTGCCACCTGTCCGGGGCCTGTCTGCTCCGCACCAGAGCTTCCTGCTGTGTAAGTAGCTGCCCTCCCTCTGCGGACCTGTGTCGTTCACATCCGCGGGCTTTTCTCTTCTCCA
The DNA here is from genome assembly GCA_027563665.1 of Antrozous pallidus. NCBI lineage: Eukaryota > Metazoa > Chordata > Mammalia > Chiroptera > Vespertilionidae > Antrozous > Antrozous pallidus. Next base: position 1,519,157 of record CM050514.1, on the reverse strand, counting down.
CGTCTGGCGTGGACAGAGAGTGGGTCCAGTTTCTGAGTAGAGCTGGGGGTTGAGAAATAATGGAAAGTAGAGGACACAGAAAAAGAAACAAAATCTGGGGCTGGGTGGAATCTCTGTCCTCTCTGATGGAGAGACAGGAATCCAAACCCAACAGCAGCGTGTTTACTTATACCAAAATACAAAGGGGGTTCACCTGAAAAAACTTAGGATCAAAGGAGGTGAATGGGCTCAGGCTTCACTCTTTCCCTCATTCCCGGGGCTCGGCTGAATCTGCATTTCAAGGCCTTCTCCCGGACACCTGGGGCAAAGTTAACAGCCAGCCTTCTTGGTGGATGTGTTTCCAAGACGCAGCTCTGCCAGGCGCCTCGGATTCAGCTGACACTGATTTAGAGAATGCTCAGGTGCCCTCCCTGGGGGCCCTCCACACACATCCCTGGTCCCTGTGATGGCGACTGTAATTGCTTCTCGCCTTTTCTGTGCCGAACGGCCTTGGACACGTGTCCTGCTCTGGGCGTGTCTGAGCCAAGGGGAACGTCCCGGTGACCCCCGTTGCCAAAGGGCCTGTGAGTCAGCCCCACAACGGCACCTGCTCTTCAGCCAAACGTGAGAACGGGATGGAGGCAGACTACGGACGTGGCAGCGAAAAACCCCACGGCAGGCTGTCTCCCCCGGGGTTCGAGGGGGCAGAGGGGTGGTGCCAGCAGGCTCTGGGAGGAGAGGCAGGTGCTGGTGGCTGTGCCTGTAGAAGACAGGCTCCGGGCCAGGCAGAGGGTGGGAGTGGGGGCGGGTCTGGCGGGTCTGGCGGGACGGGGGGCACAGGGTCACGCAGCTGCGATCTGACGGAAGGGCCGAGTTCTCGCCCTGGTGGCCGCAGCCGCCTACACGCTGGCCCTGGGGGTAGGGGGTGGGATGTGGGGGTGTCTCTGGGAGGGGGAGAACCCCTCTTCTCTCCCTGTCAGTTGTCCATCCATTTGTTTATGCTGGATTTTGTGTGTTTTCGAACCACACACAGGTTCTGAGCTGTTTTCACCGTTAAAGGAGTTTTCTTCCTTAGAGACTGCATTTTGCCCCCGAAAGCCCCTTCCTCCGACGTGACGAGGGACGTCACACCCTCAGAGCTTCTGCCGCGTCCAAACGGGGGGCTCTGTAGATGCGGGGCGTCCCCGGCCCCCGCAGGAGGCAGCAGCAAGCTCCCCAAAGAGCAGGGCAGGGCAGGGCGGGGCGGGGTGCCAGCAGGTGCTCCCCTCGAGAAACATGGGTCTCCAGGACCGCGTACCCCCCCCCCCCCCAGATCCCAGGCCCCTCTGCCCCAGCGCAGCCCCAGCCCGGCACCCACTGGGGCCCCACAGAGCTGTCTGTCACCCGCGGCGCCTCCCGCTTCCCCTCAGAGGCGGGCGTGGCGGGAACATTCCTCGGGCGCGGGCGCACCCAGACACAGAATGCCACCCTGGCTCCCGGTGCCCGGTGCCCCCGCCGGGCCTCTGCCCAGGGAGTGGGGGAGGTAAGCGACCAAAGGCCTTGTTCGCACGTCTGCACCCCGCCTGCTCCTCCTGGGGCCCTGTATCTGCTGCTACCGAGCTAGCTCAGCGCCTTCAGCAGCCAACACACACGCACACCCCCCCCACAACTACACACACACAACCACACACACATACAACCACACACTGCCACACACACACACACAACCACACACACAACCACACACACAACCACACACATGCATACAACCACACACTGCCACACACACACACACATAACTATACACACAACCACACACAATACAACCACACACTGCCACACACACACACACAACCACACACACAACCACACACACAACCACACACATGCATACAACCACACACTGCCACACACACACACACAACCACACACACAACCACACACATGCATACAACCACACACTGCCACACACACAACTACACACATGCATACAACCACACACACATACAACCACACGCAGCCACACACACACACTCAACCACACACACAACCACACACACATACAACCACACACATGCATACAACCACACACTGCCACACACATACACATAACTATACACACAACCACACACACAACCACACACATGCATACAACCACACACTGCCACACACATACACATAACTATACACACAACCACACACACAACCACACACACACACATAACTATATACACAACCACACACAATACAACCACACACTGCCACACACACACACAACCACACACATGCATACAACCACACACACATACAACCACACGCAGCCACACACACACACTCAACCACACACACAACCACACACACATACAACCACACACATGCATACAACCACACACTGCCACACACATACACATAACTATACACACAACCACACACACAACCACACACATGCATACAACCACACACTGCCACACACATACACATAACTATACACACAACCACACACACAACCACACACACACACATAACTATATACACAACCACACACAATACAACCACACACTGCCACACACACACACACAACCACACACATAACCACACACATGCATACAACCACACACTGCCACACACACACACACATAACTATACACACAACCACACACAATACAACCACACACTGCCACACACACACACCAACCACACACACAACCACACACACAACCACACACATGCATACAACCACACACTGCCACACACACACACACAACCACACACACAACCACACACATGCATACAACCACACACTGCCACACACACAACTACACACATGCATACAACCACACACACATACAACCACACGCAGCCACACACACACACTCAACCACACACACAACCACACACACATACAACCACACACATGCATACAACCACACACTGCCACACACATACACATAACTATACACACAACCACACACACAACCACACACATGCATACAACCACACACTGCCACACACATACACATAACTATACACACAACCACACACACAACCACACACACACACATAACTATATACACAACCACACACAATACAACCACACACTGCCACACACACACACACAACCACACACATAACCACACACATGCATACAACCACACACTGCCACACACACACACACAACCACACACAACCACACACACAACCACACACACACATTCAACCACACACACACAACTACACACTCAACCACACACTCAACTACACACACACAGCCATACACACACAACCACATACATACACACAACCACAGACACACACACAACCACATACACACAAAGAGGTCACCTTCAAACCGCAGAGGGCAGGTGGAGGTGCCCGTGTGCTGCACGCCCCGTGGGCACAGACAATAGGCCTGAAGGCCTGGGATTTGGGGTTCGGGGTGCGGGGAGGGAGTCGATGGGGAAAAGGGGACGCATGTAATACTCTCAACAATAAAGATCGAAAACATTTTGAGGAAACAGAAAGAGAGTCTGCTCTCCGACTCTGGGTCCGGGCACCAGGAAACCCCTGGGTGCTCCTGGTGACTGCCCCCCGCCCCCACACACACTCTCTCTGTAAGAATACGGTCTATTGATTTTAGAGAGAGAGGAAGGCAGAGGGAGAGAGAGAAACATCCACGATGAGAATCATTGATCAGCTGACTCCTGCACGCCCCACTGGGGTCGAACCCACAACCCCCCTCCCATCCCCACTCCTCTGGACTAGAACCCGTGACGTCGGGGGTCACGGGTCAATGCTCAGCCACCCCGTGGGGCTCAGTCCGCTCCCCGGGAACGGAACACCGGGGAGGGCGCGCCGGGCTCTCTCTGGCCCAGCAGGTCCCGCCCGCCCTGGCCTCCCGCCGGCATTGCACGGAGCTGCCCGTCATGCTGTTTCCGTGACGACAGACCAGCCCCGCCCCCAGCGGCACTCGGTCCCTAGGCCGTGGCTGCTCCCTGCGGCCCGGCCAGGTCCCCAATGACCTCATCCTCTAACAGTCATCGTTGTCAGTGACAGCGGATGGGCCCCCGGGGACCCCGAGCCCGGGGCTGGAGCTCGGCTCCCTGGGCCTGGCTCCCGTCCTCTCTCTGCAGGCTGGGGTGCCCCCAGGCCGGAGCCCATGTGGCCGCGGTGCCTTCTGGGCCCGCAGTGCCCTCCGTCCCCCAGGGGCGGCACCCAGGCCCCCCGACCCCAGATGGCGGAGCGGAGGGTCAGGGCCCTGGGACGCTGCCAGCCGCCGATGCCCGGGGGGTGGGGGGGCGGGGCCTGGGGGAGGGAGACTGACTCCCACGAGCCCACTGGCTGGCTGGGGGGGGCTGGCACCTTCGGCTGGTTGCTCAGAGCTGCCCCCCGGGCCCCGGTGTCCGGCAGGAGCGGGCGCCCCGCGGACTGTCCCTGGGGGACCCTCTCTTTTGGGGGAAATGCCAGCTGCGGCCTCGGGCGCCAACGGGCACGGCAGCGTCCCGGCCGGGGGTCCCGCACCCGGAGCGCAGGCGGGAAGCACGCCGCGGGGACGCTCGGCCGTGGACAACGCCAGCCACGGCCACGGCGAGAGTGGGCGGGTGTGGGCGCCTGTGGCACTGCTCCCGGGGACGCGCTTCCGTTGGGCCCGAGGACCCTGTCTGCTGCATCTCCGCCGTGTCTTCCGTCTAACGCCCCGGCACGGCGGTCCGTTTGCGGGGGCCCCGCAGGCAGGGGCGCCCGAGGCTGCGGGGCTGTGTGTGCCCTGACGGGTTCCTCCTCACCACTGACTCCAGTCCTGTCCCAGCGGCGACCGGGCTCCATCCCGCTGTTCGTCCTGCTGTCCATCCCACTGTCCAGTCCATCCCGCTGTCCGGGGTCCATCCCGCTGTCCGGGGTCCATCCCGCTGTCCGGGGTCCATCCCGCTGTCCGGTCCATCCCCCTGTCCGGGGTCCATCCCGCTGTCCGGGGTCCATCCCGCTGTCCAGTCCATCCCACTGTCCGGTCCATCCTGCTGTCCGGGGGCCGAAGCCGCCGCGGTGAGATGTGCTGGCCCCCAGGGCCCAGCCCGCCGCTTCCTGTGTCGGGGTTTCCAGCGTCCGCAGTTCATTCTCGAGGCTGCCACCGCCTCTCCCCTCTTCCCCACATTCTCCCGCCTCTGAGCCCGTTCCCTGGATTCTAATGTCATCAAGTGGGTGGAGGATGGAGGCTATTGCAAGCCATTTCCTTCTCCTCGGGGCGCTGCTTCCTCTGCAGCCAGACTCCCCGTGCGCGAGGCCTGTGCCCCCCCCCCCCCCCCCCCCCCCCCCGCCCTCCGCGTCTCTGCCCGCCTCGCTCACCGGACCCGTGGCGATGCAGGATGCACCCGATATCTAGACTCTTCTCACACGGACGGAGCCCGATTCCAGTTTGTGCTGTAAAGGCTTTACTTATTTTTTAAAATGTACTTTTATTCATTTCAGAGAGGAAGGGAGAGGAAGCCAGAAACAGCCATGATGAGAGAGAACCACGGACCGGCTGCCTCCTGCCCGCCCCACACTGGGGATCGAGCCTGCAACCGGGGCCTGTGCCCCGACCGGAATCGAACCCGGACCTCCCGGTTCTCAGGTGCCCCAGCGGCCGGCTGGGCTGTTCTGTAAAGACTGGCTCAGAGGGAGGTGCTGGATGGGGACAGGGCTGCACCTGGGTGGGAACGCTGGCCCTCGGGGACCGTTTGTGGAGTGTCCCGCGGGCAGGCTCTCTGCGGGCAGGCTCCCGGCTCCCGGAGGGCAGAAGCCAGGCCACCACTGCCGCCTGGTTCCGGGCTGGCTTTTCTGCTCGCCCCGGGCCCTGCCCGCCACCCCGGCCTCTGACCAGCAAAGGGCTTGCTGCTCCTCGGAAAAGGAGGGAGCGAACTTGTTCCTTCCCGCCTCATCGGGGCATTTTCTTTCTTTCTTTCTTTTTTAAAAAATTTTTTATTGATTTTTCACAGAGCGGAAGGGAGAGGGATAGAGAGTCAGAAACATCGATGAGCGAGAAACATCCATCATCTGCCTCCTGCACACCTCCTACTGGGGATGTGCCCACAACCAGGGCACATGCCCCTGACCGGAATCGAACCTGGGACCCCTCAGTCCGCAGGCCGACGCTCTACCCACTGAGCCACACCAGCCAGGGCTCACCAGCGTGTTAGATTCGGTGGAATATGATGACCGAGAGTCAAAGTATATGCATGACCTGCTCCCCAGAGGCCGGTGTACCCCGAAACAGGAACAGAGGTCCGGGCTCTGTGAGCAGGTGGGAGGCCTGGGGCTGGGTTTTCAGAAAAGCTTCGCTCCTGAGACGGCACCTAATTATTTTTTACTTTTTTTTTTTTTTTTAAGACAAATTGCCGTTTGTCAAGTCATCGGGGCCCCATTGCGGGCAGATTTTCTTTCACTTTCAAATAAAGACACGAGGAATGATGTAAGATGGAAAAACAAGCTGCAAGCTACAGCAGCCACAAGCTCACGTCCGCTCCGGGCATGTGGTTCCGTCTTCCCAGGCGCCCCTCAGGGCTAGGGGTCCCCAGGGGTTCCTGTGGCTTTGGGAACACCTGCTCCAGCCCCTGCTGCCTGCACCTGGGGGCAGGTGTGTGCGGCCGGGAGGCACTGAGAGGCCGGCCAGCGTGTGGCCAGCGTGTGGCCAGGGTGGCTGGTGACACCCAGCGGGGTGGGAGTATGGGGAGGGGGGTTAGGGTGGGGGTGGCCTCCAGGACCCCGCAGTCTGCCTCTGCCCCCACATTCCTCGGACTCTGGGAAAACACACAAGGAAGCAGGAGCCAAAGGACAGGGCAGGAGGCAGGCAGCTCGCCGCTTCCCGGGGAGCCGGCGCTGGACAGAGCTGTGGACGGACCTCGGACAGAACTCGGACACACCTCGGGCAGAACTTGCAGCGGAGACAATTCACCGGTCCGTTTGCTCAGGGTGGCATTCGTACCCGGTTCCTCATCCCGTCCCCTCCCCCCACCCCGGGGGGCCCCCTCCAGCTCCCCAACGACGGACGGGCAGGACCTGGGCACGGCCCGGCCGCTCCTCTGCGCCCCCTCCGCCCCTCACACCCGAGGCGCCCAGAGCCGGTGCCCGGTGCCCGGTGGGGAAGGGGGGGGTGTCTCGGGCGTCCCCGCGGGGAGGGAGCTGCAGGTCCAGGTGGACAGGGAGGGGGCCGGGGACAGACACACGGACAGACAGACAGACAGACGCGGAGGGAGGCGCCCCGAGCGCAGGGGTTCCGGGAGCGGCCGCGGGCGCGCACAGGCCGGGCTGGTGGTCTCTTTCCCCGCTTCCCCCCGCCCCCCCCCCCGTTACCTTGGCAGCTGGGGTCGCTCTCCGGTGGGACGCGGGCGGGGGCCCTGCAGCCGGGCTCCGCGGCAGTGCGTGCGGCGACCCCTCCCGCGGGCGCGGGCACAGCGGGCACCAGGGGCGGAGCCTCCGGGCAGCCCGGGCACAGCGGGCCGAGCGGGGAGCCGGGGGAGCGGGCACAGCGGGGGGAGCGGGCAGAGCTGGCGGAGCCTCCGGGCACCGCGGGGGGAGCGGGCACAGCGCGGGGAGCCGCCCGTGGGGCCTGCAGACTCCGCTCCCAGCGCCCGGGGACCTCGGCGTCCACCCAGACGAGGCCTGGGAAGTCCCCGCGGGAGCGCGCGCCGCGGGCCCGCCTTCTTCTGGCCGGTGGGCGGGGCGTTGGCGGGGCGGGGCCGGTGGGCGGGCCGGTGGGCGGGGTCGGGCGGGCCTGGTGCCTGGTGGGCGGGGCCGGTGAGCGGGGCCGGGCGGGCCTGGTGCCTGGTGGGCGGGACAAGTGGGAGGACCGGTGGGCGGGGCCGGGCCGGTGGGCGGTCTGTGGGCGGGGCGTGGGCGGGGCACGGATCGCGGAATCCGCTGACATTTCCTGACGGCGCCCGCCCCGCCCCCAGCGCCCTTCGCACCACGTCCTCCAGGGGTTCGGGCTTCGGGGTTCGGCTGCTCGGTGTCTGGCAGGGGCTCAGCACGATGCCCGGGGCGTTTCATTCAGTAAGAATGAGCCCAATGGCGGACAAGAAGCAGCAGCAGCAAAAGGCCCATCCTCCTGCTGCACCCTCCCCGCCTTCCCCATCCAAACACGGGGACAGCCGGCCCTACCCGCCCCCCGCCGTCCCCATCCAAACACGGGGACAGCCGGCCCTACCCGCCCCCCGCCGTCCCCATCCAAACACGGGGACAGCCGGCCCTACCCGCCCCCCCGCCGTCCCCATCCAAACACGGGGACAGCCGGCCCTACCCGCTCCCCGCCGTCCCCATCCAAACACGGGGACAGCCGGCCCTACCCCGCCACATGGAGGCTGACAGGGAGGGCTGGCCCTGCTCCCTGGGTGCAGGGAGAGCTGTGGTTCCCAGGGACATTGCTGTGGGGGTTCCCCCGGCACAGCCTGGGGGGTTGGGGGAGGTGTGTGGAGAAGGACAGTGTCCTTGTGTTGGACTTGGCGGGGCCGGGGGGGAGGCAGAAGCAGGAGTCACTAGCAGGAAAGAAGGCTTGCACCTTGGGCTCCCGGCTTGTTCCCACCACCCACCTCTGGGGCAGCCCCGGGCCCCTCTGCGGCCAGAGTGTTGCGGTAGCACGTGGACCCCCCTCGGCCGGAACGGAAGGAGCTCCACCCTTTGCGACTTCATGGAGGGGCCTGAGCGCAGTGTGTGAGGCCCGGAGCCGGGCAGAGAGGACGAGAGCCCTGTGACCTCACTCATGTGGAATCTGAAGAACAAAACAAACTCCCCGTCAACAGACACAGACTCGCAGAGACAGAGCCGACTGACAGCTGTCAGAGGGGAGGGCGGGGCCGCTCGCCCGAGAGTGCAGATGGGCTCCAGCCTCTGCAAGGCAGCTGCCCCGCTCCCGGCTCCCGGCTCTTCCGAAGAGCCAGGGAGAGGGCCTGGCCCGGCGTTGGGTGCGCAGGGGCTGGTGTGGACTCTGCAGGAGCCTCTCCTCCATCAAGGTGGAGGCCCAGGCCCCAGGCACGGGGCTCAGCGTTGCGTCCCCTCGGGAGGTGCTGGTGAGGTCCGGGCGGCTGTGCCCACGGGAAGCTGGGGAACCCCCTCCCGCACCCCAGCTTGTGGGTCTGAGGACGGTGGGAACCGGTTCCTCTGGCCCAGAAGCCCTGACGGCACTCAGCAGCCCCCGAAAGAGGAAGTGCTGCACCCCCTTCTCGGTGCGGGCTGCCTGCACCCCGGCTCAGCCGGGTCACACCGCACGCACGTGACCCGCTCCCTCCCGGGCTTTCAGAACCGCTCCTCTCCTCCGCCCCCTCCACCTTCACCCCCCGGAGCGCTCCCCACGGACCTACAGGCCCGGGTCACCCCCAGGCTTGCTTGAGAAGTGGGCGAGAGCAGGAAATGAAGGGAAAGGAAAAGGAAGTGGGGAGATGAGAATCAGCCTTGTCTTCTAGAACATGCTGACGGCCCGGCGGGCTGGCGCAGGGGCTGAGAGTGGGCCTGTGAACCGGGAGGTCAGGGTTCGATTCCCCGGTCGGGGCACAGGCCCGGGTTGTGGGCTCCATCCTCAGTGGGGGGCGTGCGGGAGGCAGCTGATGGACGATTCTCATCGTGAAGTATGGCAGCATTCATGTCGGGTGAAACTGCTGTTTGAATTTCGAAAGACTGATTCCCGTTGACTCAGTGGCGCCAGAGGTTGAGCTGTATCATCCGCTTTTGCGAGACAGGACTGCATTCCCACGTCCATCAGCAGGAATGGCGAGAGATAAGGAGCAGGCAACAGGCAACATAGTTCCCTGGCACCTCCCTACCCTGGATACAACCTTGTCAGCTCTTCTCAGGATTCAAAACAATGACAATGTATGGTTAAGACCATTCATTCATTCATTCATTCATTCATTTTTAAAAATTTAGTTTATTGAGGAAGGGAGAGGGATAGAAAGTCAGAAACATCGATGAGAGAGAAACATTGATCAGCTGCCTCCTGCACACACCCAGGTACATGCCCTTGACTGGAATTGAACCCGGGACCCTTCAGGCCACAGGCCGACGCTCTATCCACTGAGCCACACCGGCTTTGGCTGGTTAAGACCCTTTAAAAGGACGGCCTACACCTCGGATGGTGCAGGTGTGAGTGCTTGGTCTCCACCGGCCTGTGCTGCCCTCCGACCACCCCGGCCAGTTCCATGAATCCCTGCCTGCTTATTTCCAACTTAGCTGCCTCCGTGGTCATTTGCAGCTGGCCGTGGAAGCCGCCCCCCAACAGTGGTTGACGTTTCTACCTCTCTCTCTCCCCTCCCTTCCTCTCTGAAATCCATACGGTATATTTGGATCATGCTGGTGGGCCGTGGATGAGAAAGGGGTTCTATGGAAACTAACCCCACAGGGGAGCTGTGTTGTGGGGTGACTCCCGAGACCAGGTGCAGGCGACCAGGGAGGCGGTTACGTTGGTGATAAGCAGGCGGGGATTCATCGAAAACTGGCCAGGACGGTCTCACTGGCCAGGACGGTCTCGGGGCACGGCGCAGAGACCCAGCACCCACGGCCGCCCCGCCTCAGGTGCAGGTCGTCCTTTTAAAGGGGCCTGAACCGTAAATGTTATCGCCCTGCGTTTGGCGAACAGCCCCCCAGGCCGCATCTGGGGCAGGGGGGCCCACAGACTGTGAATGACCCGGTTGCTCGCTCCTTGTCTCCTAACTGTGTGTCTGCCAGACGTGGGGAAGCGGTCCCATCTTGTAAAAGCAGGTGGTGTTACTCCTCTACATTCTGGTCTTCAAAGGTTTTTTGTTTTTGTTTTTTGATTTTTTCTCTAGCCTTCAAGGTCTCCAGCTGGACACTAAAGCAATCATTCTTTTGTTTTCAGCAAGCAGGGGTGCACCGTGGTCCACGTTTCAAACAGCAGTTGTACCCTCGACAAATGTTCCTCTGACCGTATTTCAGTTGGCCCCAGTCCCCAGGCAGGTCCCGACCAGGGGGTCCCGATGGCAGCCACACCTCGGCCTGCGGCTTCTTTAGTGATGGGCTCCCTGGGCCCCGGCCAGCCCCACCCACTGTGTCTGTGCCTCTGGGCGGCAGCCATTGAAATGCCCCCTCTCAGGCTCCTCCTGCCGACATGGGAGCCAGAACCCTAGCCTGCAGCCACCGCCTGGTGTCTCTCCCCCCGCCCCCCCCCCCCACCCCCCCGCCCGTTGTCCCTGATCCGCCAGGCCCTGCTGCCCTCCGTCCCCCACACCCAGAAAACCATCTCCGCGGCCCGGCTCTCCATCCCGGCCCCGGGAGGAGCCAGAGCTGGAGGCTTGGCAGAGGGGGTGTCAGGGCGGGGGAACCAGCCGCAGGCCCTCACCTGCAGGACTTCTGGAAGCCAGGTCTTCCTCCTGGGGCGGGGCTGAGAGGGAGGCGCTGTCTGCCCCTGGCCTCACAGGGGGGTGGGGGGTGGGAGGAGTGGAGGGCCCCTTGGGAAGGCACACGGGCGTTTCTTTAATTATCAGCTGAGCTCAAGGCGTCAGGCAGAGGGACGCCCTGGGAACCGCTTCACCAAAAAGGCTGACTCTGGACTTTGCCCCGGGGGGTGTCGGGGAGCGGGGGACTGAGATGTAAATGCAGTCTAACACCGGGAATGCTGGGGCTGCTCAGGAATGCAAATAATCTCCTTGGATCCTAACTTTTGGTGTAACTTCCTGGTATTTTGGGGGTATAAATAAACAAGGCCCTGCCACAGTCAGCCCCCATCTTGGTTGGAACAAAAGCTGCAGCTGGGTTTGTTAGACATTGACCGGCTGTCCCACTGCTGGGCCCCTAGCTGGGCACCTCCTTCCTCACCCCACAGCACAGGTGCCGAGTTCCCCCCCTCCCCCCCATTTCCCACCGGACTGCTGTGTCCCCACCGCTGCGCCCCAAGCTGGGCGCCTCCTTCCTTCCCCAGCAGCTGACAAAACAAAAGGCAAACACAGCCACACAAACAGGTAATCCACTGCTGGAGTGGGTTCCGGGAAGGAAACAGACAGGAGCCTCCTGGGACTGCCCTCGGGGCAGGGAAGGGTGCGGGGGGGGGGGGGGGGGGAGGGGGAGGTGCATCGGGGGTGAGAGTGGAGAAATGCAGCTTCAGCCGGGACTGGGCGTCTGGTTGGGTGGCAGGAGGTGGGGCGTTTGCTCAGTGCCACGGTTTAAAGATTGCTCGTGGGTTAAAGGGGGGTTAGAGATTGCCCGTGGGTTTGAGGGCAGTTTTAGGGCGGTTTTAAAGGCGGTTTTCTAGGTGGTTTTAGAGATTGCCCGTGGGTTTAAAGGGGGTTTAGAGATTGCGTGTGGGTTTGAGGGCAGTTTGAGGGCAGTTTTAAGGCGGTTTTAAAGGCGGTTTTAAAGGCGGTTTTAAAGATCGCTCCTGCACTTCGAGTTCCTCACGGTCATTACCGAGAGGCCTGGTTAACTGAGGCCGTTCGCATCCAGGGGGAGCACAGCGGGTTTGCGGTTCTGAGTGTGTGAGCCAGTTTATTCCCTTTTATTATTATTAGACTAGAGAACTGGTGCATGAAATTTGTGCACAGGGATGGGGAGGGGTATTCCCTCAGCCCAGCCTGCACCCTCTCTCTCAATGTGGGACCCCTCGAGGGATGTCCGACTGCCCATTTAGGCTTGATCCTGGTGGGTCGGGCCTAAACAGGCAGTCGGACATCCTTCTCAGAATCTAAGACTGCTGGCTCCAAACTGCTCGTCTGCCTGCCTCCCTGATTGCCCCTAACCACTTCTTATTGCCAGCCTGATCACCCTCTAACCACTCCTCTGCCAGCCTAATTGATATCTAACTGCTCCCCTGCCAGCCTGTTTGCCTCCAACTTCCCACCTCTGCCGGCCTGGTCACCCCTAACTGCCTTCCCCTTCAGGCTTGATTGCCCTCAACTGCCCTCCCTTGCAGGTCTGGTCCCTCTCAACTGTCCTCCTTTGCTGGCCATCTTATGATGGCCATCTTGTGTCCACAGGGGGGCAGGATCTTTGATCACATAAGGGTAGTCATCTTATGTGTTGGAGTGATGGTCAATCTGCAGATTACTCTTATTAGATAGGATAGAGGCCTGGTGCATGGGTGGGGATCGGCTGGTTTGCCCTGAAGAGTGTCCCAGATCAGGGTGGGGGTTCCCTTGGGGTGTGGGGCAGCCTGGGCGAGGGGCCTATGGTGGTTTGCAGGCCAGCCATACCCCCCCAGTGACCCAAGTGGAGGCTCTGGGATCTGGGATTAATTTATGTTCTACAATTGAAACTTTGTAGCCTGGAGCGGAACCAAGCCTTCTGCTCGCTCTGTGGCGACAGCCATTTCTGTTTGGGTTTATTTAAATTCTATAATTAAAACTTTGTAGCCTGGAGTGGAGGCCTAGGCACTAGGCTTGGCTTCCTCCATCGCCTGGGCAACCCTAGCCTCTTCTCTCTCCAGTTCCGTGGCTGCCGCCATTTCTGTTGGGATTATGTATCTTCTATAATAGAAACTTTGTAACATTGAGTGGAGGCCTAGGCCGGCAAGGGCAGGCGGAAAGCTTGGCTTCCTCCATTGCTGGGGAAACCTAAGCCTCCCTCCTGCTCTCAATGGCCACAGCCATCTTGGTTGGGTTTTATTTGCTCCTGATTGGCTTGTGGGTGTGGCTTGTGGGTGTGGCTTGTGGGCATGACTTGATCAGAGGTACGGCCAATTTGCATATTACTCTTTTATTAGATAGAATAAGTGCAAAAACCAAAAGGATTTTATATTTAGTGTTGAGTCTACCAGAAATTTGCTATAAACATAACACAGAATTAAATACATATATATATATTTAAATATATTTTTATTGATTTTTTTGCAGTATAACTTATAATTAATAGTAGTACATGTTTTCCTTTCCCTCCTCCTCCTTATCCTCCCCCAGCCTCCCCTACCCCCCAGCACATATCCCCACCCTTCCCCCTCCCTGCCCCAGTGTCTTTCATTCATTGGTTATGCTCATGTGCATGCATACAAGTCCTTCAGTTGATCTCCCCCAGCATCTGCCTCCCATCCACCCAAGCCTTCCCCCTGTAGCTTGACAGCCTGTTCAAGGCCACCCTGCCTCTATATCAATCACTCTCCCCTGTTTCTTTTCTTCAAAAATATCTTGCCTCTGCATACTAGAAATAAATGTATAATAAATACATATTTTTAATAAATAGACTAATCATCCAAGAGTTAATCAGATTATGTCCTTAAAAGCATCTAGCTTTCTATAGCCTCCAAAGGTTTTTACACGAGGTATTTCTCTAATCTCTTAATAGTTCTATAATGTAGATTACAATAGTTCTGTAAGGTTATTGACAGGCAAGAGCAAAGTTTGTGATCTCGTGCGTACATGGTTCACGCTGTTTGTTGACTTGGAAAGCTGCGCACTCCACCTTTATCCAACAAACCCAGTTTCCTCCTGTCTCCCTCTCGGTCTGTTCCCTCACCCTCAGAATTAATTTCTCTGGACATATTTCTGCTAGAGCTTTCACAGGGTCGTAATTGCTTTTCCACAGCGAATTCATTCTCACTGCCTGTAAATTTCTATGAAGCAGAAGTGATTTTTTTTTTCCGGTTCCTTTACACCTATTATAATATCTGATATAGAGTAGGTGCTTAATAAATGGTTTTTACATCATTGGAAAATGTATTCAATTATGTGTTTTCAATGGAACTGAAATCACTGCTAACACCAAAAACACTGGCTCTTGGGGAGAGGGTTGAAAAAAGTCTTAAAGAATTACACACACAATACACGAATATGAGTTTACCGTAGTACACAGCACATATCCAGGATGTCTGTGAAGTTAAACTTCATTGAGGATGGGTTAATTAGGAAGAAGCATCTTAAAAATCGTTTTGGGCCCTGGGTGGTGTCGCTCAGTGGGTAGAGCCGAGTCGGCCTGCAGACTGGAGGGTCCCGGGTTCGATTCCAGTCAAGGGCACAGACCTAAGTTGCGGGCTCAATCCCCAGTAGGGGGCGTGCAGGAGGCAGCCGATCAATGATTCTCTCTCATCACTGATGTTTCTGTCTCTCCCTCTTCCTTCCTTTCTGAAATCAATAAAAACGTATTTTAAAAAAATTAAGTCTTCTTGGGAGGGGGCAAACTGAAAAAAGGTTGGAACACACTGTACTAAATGAGCTGTGTGGCGTTCCAAAAGCGGGACTTGGCTGCAGGTTGTTTTTCTTGCGTTCCATGTTATTTTTGTGACCCCGCAGACACTTCAGCAGTCAACGTAGGGAACAGAGACATTTAAGCAGCGTGACGTCTCTGAAAACCACGATAATACAGAAGCTATACTGGCATGAGGCTAGAGGCCTGTTGCACGAAATTTGTGCACGGGTAGGGTCCCTAGGCCTGGCTGGCGATCGGAGCTGATCTGTGGGGCAACGGACGGGGTGATCGGGGGACCTTGCTTGCAGCAGCCTTGGCTGGCCTGGCTCCCCAGCCCCGCCTCCCCCCTCTGCTGCTCAGGGCCTGGGGCTGGAGGCAGCTCCGGCGTTGAAGCGTGTGCACCCTCATAGTCAGTGCACATCGTAGTGACTGTCATTCTGCTGCTGGGCCAATTTGCATATTAGGGCTTTATGTAGACAGACGGGTTTCAGAGAGGAAGGGTGGGGGAGAGGCGCAGAAACATCCATGATGAGAGACAGTCATGGACCTGCTGCCTCCTGCAAGTCCCCCACTGGGGACGGAGCCCGCCACCGGACACGTGCCCTGACCGGGGATCGAACCCCGACCTCCTGGTTCACAGGCCCACGCTCACCCCCTGAGCCATGCCAGTTGGGCCCTCAGCGTGTTCTAAATATATTGTGAATTTCAGAGAGAGGGGAGGGGAGAGAGAGAATCATGAATCGGCTGCCTCTCGCACGCCCCACACTGAGGATGGAGCCCACAACCCGGGCCTGTGCCCCGACCGGGGATCGAACCCCGACCTCCCGGTTCACAGGCCCACGCTCAGCCCCTGCGCCAGCCCGCCGGGCCGTCAGCATGTTCTAGAAGACAAGGCTGATTCTCATCTCCCCACTTCCTTTTCCTTTCCCTTCATTTCCTGCTCTCGCCCACTTCTCAAGCAAGCCTGGGGGTGACCCCGGGCCTGTAGTTCCGTGGGGAGCGCTCCGGGGGTGAAGGTGGAGGGGGCGGAGGAGAGGAGCGGTTCTGAAAGCCCGGGAGGGAGCGGGTCAGGTGCGTGCGGTGTGACCCGGCTGAGCCGGGGTGCAGGCAGCCCGCACCGAGAAGGGGGTGCAGCACTTCCTCTTTCGGGGGCTGCTGAGTGCCGTCAGGGCTTCTGGGCCAGAGGAACCGGTTCGCACCGTCCTCAGACCCACAAGCTGGGGTGCGGGAGGGGGCGCCCCAGCTTCCCCTGGGCACAGCCGCCCGGACCTCACCAGCACCTGCCGAGGGGACGCAACGCTGAGCCCCGTGCCTGGGGCCTGGGCCTCCACCTTGATGGAGGAGAGGCTCCTGCAGAGTCCACACCAGCCCCTGCGCACCCAACGCCGGGCCAGGCCCTCTCCCTGGCTCTTCGGAAGAGCCGGGAGCCGGGAGCGGGGCAGCTGCCTTGCAGAGGCTGGAGCCCATCTGCACTCTCGGGCGAGCGGCCCCGCCCTCCCCTCTGACAGCTGTCAGTCGGTTTTAGAGGCGGTTTAGAGATTACTCCTGCACTTCGAGTTCCTCCCGTTCCTGGTTAACGGAGGCTGTTTGCCTCCAGGGGGCACACAGTGGGTTTACGGTTCTGAGTGTGTGAGCCAGTTTATTCCCTTTTATTATTACACTAGAGGCCCAGTGCACGAAATTCATGCACGGGGAAGGCAGGTGGTGTGTCTCTGCCCAGCCTTGCACCCTCTCCAATCTGGGACCCCTCTCACAATCTGGGACTGCTGGCTCCCAACGGATCACCTGCCTGCCTTCCTGATTGCCCCTAACCGCTTCTGTCTGCCAGCCTGATCACCCCCTAAACACTACCCTGCCAGCCTGATTGATGTTCAACTGCTCCCCTGTCAGCCTGTTTGCCCCCAACTTCTCTCCTCTGCCACTCTGGTCACCCCTAACTGCCCTCCCCTACAGGCTTGATCACCCCCAACTGCTCTCCCTTGTAGGCCTGGTCCCTCCCAACTGCCCTCCCTGATGGCCATCTTGTGGTGGCCAACTTTGACCACATGGGAGCAGGACCTTTGACCACATGGGGGCAGCCATCTTGTGTGTTAGATCCTAAACAGGCAGTCGGACATCCTTCTCACAATCCAGGACTGCTGGCTCCAAACTGCTCACCTTCCTGCCTGATTGCCCCTAACCACCTCTGCCTGCCAGCCTGATCACCCACTAACCACTCCCCTGCCAGCCTAATTGATGTCTAACTGCTTCCTTGCCAGCCTGTTTGCCCCCAACTGCCCTCCCTTGCAGGCCTGGTCCCTCCCAACTGCCCTCCCCACTGGCCACCTTGTGGTGGCCATCTTGTGTCCACACAGGGGCAGGATCTTTGACCACAGGAGGGCAGCCCTCTTGTGTGTTGGAATGATGGTCAATCTGCAGATTACTCTTATTAGATAGGATAGAAGCCTGGTGCATGGGTGGGGACCGGCTGGTTTGCCCTGAAGGGTGTCCCAGATTAGGATGGGTGTTCCCTTGGGGTGTGGGGCAGCCTGGGCGAGGGGCCTGTGGAGGTTTGCAGACCGGCCATGCCCCCCAGTGACCCAAGCAGAGGACCTGGGATCTGGGATTAATTTATGTTCTACAATTGAAACTTTGTAGCCTGGAGCAGAGCCAAGCCTTCTGCTCACTCCCTGGTGACAGCCATTTCTGTTTGGGTTTATTTAAATTCTAAAATTGAAACACTGTAGCCTGGAGTGGAAGCCTAGGAGCTAGGGCTGCAGAAGCTTGGCTTCCTCCATCGCCCAGGCAACCCTAGTCTCTTCTCTCTCCAGCTCCGTGGCTGCCACCATTTCTGTTGGGATTATGTATCTCCTATAATTGAAACTTTGTAGCATTGTGTGGAGGGCTAGGCCGGGAAGGGCAGGCGGAAAGCTTGGCTTCCTCCATCGCCGGGGAAACCCAAGCCTCCCTCCTGCTCTCAGTGGCCGCAGCCATCTTGGTTGGGTTTTATTTGCTCCTGATTGGTTTGTGGGCGTGGCTTGTTCGGAGGTATGGTCAATTTGCATATTACTCTTTCATTAGACAGGGTAATGATCTTAAATCTTTATTGCTGAGCATCACCGATGTCCTCTATTCTCCCTACCCCCCCCCCCCCCCCCGGGCTCTCTGTGTCCACAGACAAGATCGTTGGTTAACCTCTTCCTCCCCCGTCCCTCTGAGGTTCGATGACAGGCCAGTTGTTTTATTTTCCGCAGGAGCGGCTGTGCAGCGACCTTTGCCCACGGTGTGTCTGTGTAAGAGATCGGGACAGTGCATCTTTGTTGGTAAGCCTCAACGGAGGTGCTCCAGGGACCAAAGTTGCCATGTTGGGAAGTCAACGGAGTGAGCGGCAGCTGCGGGGAGGGGGTGTCTGACCCGGGTGAGCGGGTGCAGGCGCAGGGTCTCCCCCGGAGCGCAGTCGGGGTTCGGGCCGCGGTGCCAGCCCTGGGGCCTTACAGCAGGGCGGAACCAGGGTCCGCAGGGCTGCTTTGGAAGATGAATGTGGCCATGGCTGGTGTGGCTCAGTGGACAGAGCATCGGCCTGCAGACTGAAAGGTCCCAGGTTCGATTCCGGTCAAGGGCATGTACCTTGGCTGCGGGCACATCCCCAGTGGGAGCTGTGCAAGATGCAGCTGATGGATGTCTCTCTCTCATCGATGTTTCTGACTTTCTATCCCTCTCCCTTCCCTGTAAAAAATCAATAAAAAAATTAAAAAATATTTTAAAAATATATTTTATTGATTTTTCACAGAGAGGAAGGGAGAGGAATAGAAAGTCAGAAACATCGACGAGAGAGAAACATCAATCAGCTGCCTCCTGCACGCCCCCTACTGGGGATGTGCCCGCAGCCAAGGTACATGCCCTTGACCGGAATCGAACCTGGGACCTTTCAGTCCGCAGGCCGATGCTCTGTCCACTGAGCCAAACCGGTCTCGGCTCTCTGCTATTTTTTTTTTAGACGGCCTCTTATTCTAAAGAAACAACTTTGCTTTCTAGCCTGCGTTCGCCTGCTTGAATGACGAGGAAGATGAACACAGCTGTCTGACCTTGCAGGCCAGCGACGAGCCACGCCCACACTCTCAGTGCCCGGCCAGGCGTGTTTTTAATTGGGTAGAACTGTGCTGTTTTCCAGGCCAGCAGACAGACAACCACTAAGCACACACGGGGCCGGCTCTTTCATAAAAAGGGATGTTCTGGTTGTAGCCTTGCTTAGAATTTGAATTCATTTTCTCTGAGCCCATCGGTGAATAAAGTGTGACTCCAAACTCTCCGAGCATTGCTTGATTTATTCCGGTCTCTAACTCAGCCCCCCGGGTCAGGGAAGAGTGTGGGGAGGGGAAGGGAGGGGAGGGGAGGAGAGGGAAGGGGAGGGGAGGGGAGGGGAGAAAAGGGGGGAGAGGGGAGGGGAGGGGAGAAGAAGGGAGGAGAGGAGAGGAAATGGGAGGGGAGGAGAGGGAAGGGGAGGGGAGGGGAGGGGAGAAAAGGGGGGAGAGGAGAGGGAATGGGAGGGGAAGGGAGGGGAGAGGAGGGGAGGGGAAGGGAGAAGAAGGGAGGAGAGGAGAGGGAATGGGAGGGGAAGGGAGGGGAGAGGAGGGGAGGGGAAGGGAGAAGAAGGGAGGAGAGGAGAGGGAATGGGAGGGGAAGGGAGGGGAGAGGAGGGGAAGGGAGGGGAGAGGAGGGGAGGGGAGGGGAGAAAAGGGAAGAAGAAGGGAGGAGAGGAGAGGGAATGGGAGGGGAAGGGAAGGGAGGGGAGGGGAGGGGAGGGATCGGAGGCTGCTGGAGTCTGGGCCCACAGACCTGTGTGTGGGCATACTTGCCGTGTGGCAGCTTACGTCCCGGATTTTTTGGGGACGGTGCCGTTAAAAACGGAATTCTTCCCACAAAGGCCGTTCGTTTCTGCTGGAAGCCGCCCACTGCCTTCCCCAGCAGAGAGGGGTGTTGTGGGGTGACTCCCAGGACCAGGTGCACATGACCACGGAGGTGGTTCCGTTGGTCATAAGCAGGCAGGGATCTACTGACAACTGGCCGGACGGTCTCTGGGCACCGTGCGGAGACCCAGCACCCACGGCCGCCCCACCCGGGGGCAGGCCGGCCTTTTAAAGGGTCTGAACCGTGAATGTTATCGCCCTGCGTTTGGCGGACAGCCCCCAAGGCCGCATCTGGGGCAGGGGTGCCCACAGACTGTGAATGACCCTGTGGCTCACTCTTTATCTTCTGTGTGTCTGCCGGACGTGGGGAAGCGGGCCTATCTTGTAAAAGCAGGTGGTGTAGCTACACACCTGGCGCCGACCGGCGACTCCTCTGGTTCTAGTCTCCAAAGGTGTTTTCTTTTCCCCTCTAGCCTTCAAGGTCTCCAGCTGGAAACTAAAGCAATCATCGTTCTGTTTTAAGCAAGCAGGGGTGCACCGCGGCCAAAGCTTCAGAGCAGCGGTTTTACCCCGGATACATGTTCTCATGACCGTGTTTCAGGGTGGACCAGGAGCCCGGAAGGCTGGTGACCTTGAAGCTTCGAAAGGTCAGAGCCAAGCACCCACTGTCCAGCGGAGACGATGCTAGCTGAAGCACCTCCACCTTTTAATCTCGTGTACATCCTTGCTGATGGACTATTCCTGGCCACAGCTGGATCCCAAACCTTGACAAAAGGGATCGCAAGGCCAGAGCGGGGTGGTGTCCTTCCCCTTGAGTTGGGCTCCCCCCTGGCCCCTAATATCCCCAAATTAATATTTTCTAGACTCTTTCATGCGCGAGCGGCCTCCTCCGGAGCCCGAACCCTGAACCTGGACCCTGAACCACGCATGCGGTTCGCAAAAGGGGTTCACCACAGATTTAACTGTATAGTTTTGTTGAATCTGCATAGGATGCACACAGATCAGAAAAACTATCAAATTAAAACTCCTCATCACAATTTTTAGTTGCAAAAACTATATGTATTTGCTAATCCTCAGGCGATGATGTTTTCCCGTTGATTTTTGGAGGGAGCGGAAGGGAGGGAGAGACGCGGAGAAACGTCGATGTGAGAGGCACATGTGGGTTAGGGCCTCCCGAACAGCTCCCTCAAGCTGGGATCGAGCCTGCGGCCGAGGTCTGCGCTCTTGACTGGAATCGAACCCGGGACCCTTCGGGTTCTATCCATTGAGCCAACCTGGCTGGGGTGAAAAATATTTTTTTTCCTTGTTTTTCTGGAAACAAGTCCAACTAGTCTGGAACAGTCTAACAATTCTGAGAAGGCTGACATGCCCGGGCAGGGGGGTGGGGCTAGGAGGGAAACCCAGAGCGTTCCCACGGGGCCTGGGGGGGCGGGGCTGGAGGTTCCGGCCTTGGCTCCGGCGGCTCTGGGGCGAGGCGCTGCCCGGAACCCGGACGTGGCGGCTGGATTGAATGTTAACCAGAAAGTTGGCCGAGAGAGACACCCGCCTCCCCTCCCTCCCGCCGCCCACTCTCTCTGAGTCAGCCCTCCTCCCCTCCCCGTCTCTGAGTCTGCCCGTCGGCGGGCACTGCCACTTCCTTGTCCTCAGGCCGGGCTTTCTCCAGTTGCTCCACTCCGTGCTTCCCTGTCTGAGCCCCGGGCCGCCCTCTGCCCCGTTACAGCTGGTGTGAAGCAAAGCTACACACCGCACGCACACATACACACAATATACATACAAAACACATACATACACCACACGAACACACACAACACACCGCACGCACACATACACACAATATACACCCCACCACATACAACACACATAACACACAACACACCGCACGCACACATACACACAATATACATACAAAACACATACATACACCACACAAACACACACAACACACCGCACGCACACATACACACAATATACACCCCACCACATACAACACACATAACACATAACACACCACACGCACACATACACACAATATACATACAAAACACATACACACACCACACCACATACACCACACAAACACACATCACACACCGCACGCACATATACACACAATATACATACAAAATACATACACACACCACACCACATACACCACACAAACACACACAACACACCGCACGCACACATACACACAATATACACCCCACCACATACAACACACATAACATATAACACACCGCACACACACATACACACAATATACATACAAAACACATACACACACCACACCACATACACCACACAAACACACATAACACACCGCACGCACACATACACACAATATACATACAAAACATATACACACACCACACCACATACACCACACAAACACACATCACACACCGCACGCACATATACACACAATATACATACAAAACACATACATACACCACACAAACACACATAACACACCGCACGCACACATACACACAATATACATACAAAACACATACACACACCACACCACATACACCACACAAACACACATCACACACCGCACGCACATATACACACAATATACATACAAAACACATACATACACCACACAAACACACACAACACACCGCACGCACATATACACACAATATACACCCCACCACATACAACACACATAACATATAACACACCGCACGCACACATACACACAATATACATACAAAACACATACATACACCACACAAACACACACAACACACCGCACGCACACATACACACAATATACACCCCACCACATACAACACACATAACACATAACACACCGCACGCACATATACACACAATATACATACAAAACACATACATACACCACACAAACACACACAACACACCGCACGCACATATACACACAATATACACCCCACCACATACAACACACATAACACATAACACACCGCACGCACATATACACACAATATACATACAAAACACATACATACACCACACAAACACACACAACACACCGCACGCACATATACACACAATATACACCCCACCACATACAACACACATAACACATAACACACCGCACGCACACATACACACAATATACATACAAAACACATACACACACCACACCACATACACCACACAAACACACACAACACACCGCACGCACACATACACACAATATACACCCCACCACATACAACACACATAACACACAGCACACACACATACACACAATATACACCCCACCACATACAACACACATAACACATAACACACCGCACGCACACATACACACAATATACATACAAAACACATACACACACCACACCACATACACCACACAAACACACATCACACACCGCACGCACACATACACACAATATACACCCCACCACATACAACACACATAACACATAACACACCGCACGCACACATACACACAATATACATACAAAACACATACACACACCACACCACATACACCACACAAACACACATCACACACCGCACGCACATATACACACAATATACATACAAAACACATACACACACCACACAAACACACACAACACACCGCACGCACACATACACACAATATACACCCCACCACATACAACACACATAACACATAACACACCGCACGCACACATACACACAATATACATACAAAACACATACACACACCACACCACATACACCACTCAAACACACATCACACACCGCACGCACATATACACACAATATACATACAAAACACATACATACACCACACAAACACACACAACACACCGCACGCACACATACACACAATATACACCCCACCACATACAACCACACATAACACATAACACACCACACGCACACATACACACAATATACATACAAAACACATACACACACCACACCACATACACCACACAAACACACATCACACACCGCACGCACACATACACACAATATACATACAAAATACATACACACACCCCACCACATACAACACACATAACACATAACACACCGCACGCACACATACACACAATATACACATAACAGCACACACACCACACAATACACACCACAGCACATGCACACAACACACAAGCACACATACACATAATAAACACATAACAATGCACACACACACCACACAATACACACCACACCACATAGACACAACACACAAATACACATACACACAATATACACATAACAACACACATACACACCACAACAGACACAAACACGATACGCATAACACACAACATGCACACACACAACACACGTCATGCATTTACATCACACAAACACATAACATACACAGCACACACTACACACCAACACGCAACACGCAACATGCATTCACATTACACACAACACACATACACACAACACACATTCATGTTACACACAAACGCACAACTCACACATAACGACACATGCACACACACCAGACACACAAACACACACATACACACAACAACACATAAGAATACACACTGCACATACACACAACACATAACATGCATACACATAACTCACACACACACACACAAATAAGTCAGGACTTATCCTTCCCATGTGCCAGGTTCTCTCCCCCTCCTCTCCCCTCCCCGGCCCCCTCCTCTCCCCTCCCCTCTGCATTCTTCCCATCCGCTCCCTTCTCTTCAATGGTGTCTGGGACCCGCAGGAGCGGCCCGCGCCCACCGGTGTGGGAGCTGGGAGGGGACACAGGCCCAGAACCTGCAGGGGCTGGGAGCGGAGAAGGTGAAGGACTGTTGGGCCCACCAGCCAGGCCCGCAGGGTCGGCCCCTCCTGCGGTGACTGTGCGGGGGCCGCCCCCCCTGCAAACAGAGCCCCGCCCGCAGCCCTCGGGTCACGGGGTCATGGCCGGTCGGGTGGGACGCACTTGGTTAGGGCAGCCGGGCAGACTAACACATGTCCTCCTTTAAATCAACGATAATAATGTTTTGTGTCCGCATGGACGGCCTTCCCGCTGCTTTTCAGGGAGGGGGAGGAGAGAGAGGGAGGGAGGGAGGGAGGAGAGAGAGAGAGGGAGGGAGGAGAGAGAGTGGGAGGGAGGGAGAGAGGGAGGGAGAGAGAGAGAGGGAGGGAGGGAGAGAGGGAGGGAGAGAGAGAGTGGGAGGGAGGGAGAGAGGGAGGGAGAGAGAGAGGGAGGGAGAGAGAGAGGGAGGGAGGGAGAGAGGGAGGGAGGGGGAGAGAGGGAGGTAGGGGGGGGAGGGAGGGAGGGAGGGAGAGGGAGGGGGAGGGAGGGAGGGGAGGGAGTGGGAGGGAGGGAGGGAGAGAGGGAGGGAGGGAGAGAGAGAGGGAGGGAGATAGTGGGAGAGAGGGAGAGAGGGAGGGAGAGAGGGAGGGAGGGAGGAGAGAGAGAGAGGGAGGGAGGGAGGAAAGAGAGAGAGGGAGAGAGAGAGTGGGAGGGAGGGAGGAGAGAGAGAGAGGGAGGGAGGGAGGGAGGGAGGGAGGAGAGAGAGGAGGTGAGGGACACAGGGTCTGGTTGCCTCCTGCAAACCCTTTGTGGGAGGCGGGGGGGGCAGATGCTCTAACCACCACCCTTCCCCCAACCCCCGCAGCCAGGGCTGCACGGCCAGGGCCTGTCTGTGCGCTGGGCGCTGGGGGCTGGGGGCTGGGGGCTGGGGGCTGGGGGCTGGGGGCTGGGGGCTGGGGGCTGGGCGGGCTGGGCGCTGGGCTGGCGCTGGGGGCTGGGGGCTGGGGCTGGGGGCTGGGGGGCTGGGGGCTGGGGGCTGGGGGGCTGGGGGGCTGGGGGCTGGGGGGCTGGGGCTGGGGGCTGGGCGGGCTGGGCGCTGGGGGCTGGGGGCTGGGCGCTGGGGGCTGGGGGCTGGGGGCTGGGGGCTGGGCGCTGGGCGCTGGGCGCTGGGGGCTGGGCGCTGGGGGCTGGGGGGCTGGGGGCTGGGGCGCTGGGCGCTGGGGGCTGGGCGCTGGGGGCTGGGGGCTGGGGGCTGGGGGCTGGGCGCTGGGCGCTGGGGGCTGGGCGCTGGGGGCTGGGGGCTGGGGGCTGGGGGCTGGGGGGCTGGGGGCTGGGGGCTGGGGCTGGGGGCTGGGGGCTGGGGGTGGGCGCTGGGGGCTGGGGCTGGGGCTGGGGGCTGGGCGCTGGGGGCTGGGGGCTGGGGGCTGGGGGCTGGGGGGCTGGGGGCTGGGGGCTGGGGGCTGGGGGCTGGGGGCTGGGGGGCGGGGGGCTGGGGGCTGGGGGCTGGGGGCTGGGGGCTGGGGGCTGGGCGCTGGGGGCTGGGGGCTGGGGGCTGGGCGGCTGGGGGCTGGGGGCTGGGGCTGGGGGCTGGGGGCTGGGCGCTGGGGGCTGGGGGGCTGGGAGCTGGGGGCTGGGCGCTGGGGGCTGGGAGGCTGGGAGCTGGGGGCTGGGGGCTGGGGGCTGGGGGCTGGGCGCTGGGGCTGGGGGCTGGGGCTGGGGCTGGGAGCTGGGGGCTGGGGGCTGGGAGGCTGGAGCTGGGGGCTGGGGGCTGGAGGCTGGGAGCTGGGGGCTGGGGGCTGGGAGGCTGGGAGCTGGGGCTGGGGGCTGGGAGGCTGGGAGCTGGGCGCTGGGGGCTGGGCGCTGGGGGCTGGGGGCTGGGCGCTGGGTGCTGGGCGCTGGGCGCTGGGCGCTGGGCGCTGGGCGCTGGGCGCTGGGCGCTGGGCGCTGGGCGCTGGGCGCTGGGAGGGAGGGAGGGAGCGCTGGCTCCCTCTGCT
>CM050514.1:1475000-1487500 GCA_027563665.1 Antrozous pallidus | reverse complement strand
ACTGATGGACGGCTTAGGCCGGCCCCCTGCCCGTGGGACGTTCCCGAGGGCTCCCAGACGGTGAGGGGGCGCAGGCCGGGCTGGGGAGCCCCCCGAGGGCACGCCCGTTGTGCACTGGGCCTTCAGGGGCCGGAGAAGAGGGAGAGAGGGCGGCTGCGTTTTCCGCCGGGAGCTTTCCCTGTGTTTCCTGTTCCAACGCCGCTGCCTCCGCTCCGTCAGAGCCGCCTTCAATCTGTGCACAATCCAAGGAGGGGGGCGAGGGGAGGGGGCAGGGGGCGGGGGGTGGGGAGGATGCCGTTTCCAAGGGCTGTGACAGCACGCGGGCCAGCGGGCGGCGGGCAGATGGAGCGCGGCTGTGAGCTCCCCGCCCTGTCACTCACGTCCGGCCGCAGCCTGCGACACCCCGGTTCCATCACAGCCACATGTCGGTGGGTGCCCAGCGCAGGCTGTGCCGTGTGAGGAGGCGCGGGCAGGATGCACCCCTCCTCCCGGCGACCGGCTCTGCAGCGTCCGAGCGGCCGGCCGACGCTCCCGAACCTCGGCCGCGGCACGTGGTCCCTGGCTCAGACCCGGGAGCCCTTTCCCGGCTGCCGTGAGCGGACGGAAGCCCTTTTGGGGGAGCCGGCCCCCAGCCCCCCGGGAGGGGCGGAGGGTGGAGAGAGACTCCGAACACAGAGGCGGTAATTCACACGGAGCCGGGGGTGGGGGTGGGGGGCTGTGAGGGCCTGAGGGTACAACCCCCCCAGAACCAGCAGCAAAAGAGTGAGGAAATAGACCCCACACCCGCTCGCCGCCCGACAATACACGGGAGACATCGGGGACCGGAGGAAACGGAGGCCCTGTCGCCTCAGAAATGGACTTTAGCATCACGCCCGGGCGGGGCTCAGGGTTTGCGTGTCCACCTGTGAACCAGGAGGTCAGGGTTCGATTCCCGGGCAGGGCCCGGGCCCGGGTTGAGGGCTCGGTCTCCAGCGGGGGGCGTGCGGGAGGCAGCCGGTCCATGCTTCTCTCTCATCATGGATGCTCCCCTCCCCTCCCCCTCCCCCTCCCCTCCCCCTCCCCCCCTCCCTCCCCCCTCCCCCTCCCGTCCCGCCTCCCCCTCCCCCTCCCCCTCCCCCTCCCCCTCCCCCTCCCCCATCAACAGAAGGACAATTTGAAAGGAAGAAGGAAATGTAGCTCGTGGTCGGGGAGACTGGCGTCAGTGAGCGCAGAAGACGGCGGGGACTAGAGCTGCTGGGGCTGTAGCTGGTGTCTCCCTCACGGCGCTCGGCGTGGGTTAGCTTCTCCGCTCTCCCCGGTGAGGCTAGACTCGGCACAGGCCACACATAAGCCGGTCAGCACGGGACAGGTCACACATAAGCCGGTCAACACGGGACAGGTCACACATAAGCCGGTCAACACGGGACAGGCCACACATAAGCCGGTCAACACGGGACAGGTCACACATAAGCCGGTCAACACGGGACAGGTCACACATAAGCCGGTCAACACGGGACAGGTCACATATAAGCTGGTTAACATGGGACAGGTCACACATAAGCCGATTAACATGGGACAGGTCACACATAAGCTGGTTAACACGGGACAGGTCACACATAAGCTGGTTAACACGGGAACAGGTCACACATAAGCTGGTTAAACACAGGAACAGGTCACACATAAGCTGGTTAACACGGGACAGGTCACACATAAGCTGGTAAACACGGGAACAGGTCACACATAAGCTGGTAAACACGGGAACAGGTCACACATAAGCTGGTTAAACACAGGAACAGGTCACACATAAGCTGGTTAACACGGGACAGGTCACACATAAGCTGGTAAACACGGGAACAGGTCACACATAAGCTGGTAAACACGGGAACAGGTCACAAATAAGCCGGTTAAACACAGGAACAGGTCACACATAAGCTGGTTAAACACGGGACAGGTCACACATAAGCCGGTTAGACACGGGACAGGTCACACATAAGCCGGTTAACATGGGACAGGTCACACATAAGCCGGTTAGACACGGGACAGGTCACACATAAGCCGGTTAACATGGGACAGGTCACACATAAGCCGGTTAACACGGGACAGGTCACACATAAGCCGGTTAACATGGGACAGGTCACACATAAGCTGGTAAACACGAGAACAGGTCACACATAAGCCGGTTAACACGGGACAGGCCACACATAAGCCGGTCAGCACGGGACAGGTCACACATAAGCCGGTTAAACACGGGGACAGGTCACACATAAGCCGGTCAACACGGGACAGGTCACAAATAAGCCGGTTAAACACGGGACAGGTCACACATAAGCCGGTTAACACGGGACAGGTCACACATAAGCCGGTCAACACGGGACAGGTCACAAATAAGCCGGTCAGCACGGGACAGGTCACACATAAGCCGGTCAACACGGGACAGGTCACAAATAAGCCGGTCAGCACGGGACAGGTCACACATAAGCCGGTCAACACGGGACAGGTCACAAATAAGCCGGTTAAACACGGGACAGGTCACACATAAGCCGGTCAACACGGGACAGGTCACAAATAATCCGGTTAAACACGGGACAGGTCACACATAAGCCGGTTAAACACAGGGACAGGTCACACATAAGCCGGTTAACACGGGACAGGTCACACATAAGCCGGTCAACACGGGACAGGTCACACATAAGCCGGTTAACACGGGACAGGTCACACATAAGCTGGTCAACACGGGACAGGTCACACATAAGCCGGTCAACACGGGACAGGTCACACATAAGCCGGTTAACACGGGACAGGTCACACATAAGCCGGTTAGACACGGGACAGGCCACACATAAGCCGGTCAACACGGGACAGGTCACACATAAGCCGGTTAACACGGGACAGGTCACACATAAGCCGGTTAGACACGGGACAGGTCACACATAAGCCGGTTAACATGGGACAGGTCACAAATAAGCCGGTTAAACACGGGGACAGGTCGCACAAAAGCTGGTTAAACACGGTCACACGTAAGCCGGTTAACATGGGACAGGTCACACATAAGCCGGTTAGACACGGGACAGGTCACACATAAGCCGGTTAACACGGGACAGGTCACACATAAGCCGGTCAACACGGGACAGGTCACACATAAGCCGGTCAACACGGGACAGGTCACACATAAGCCGGTTAACACGGGACAGGTCACACATAAGCCGGTTAGACACGGGACAGGCCACACATAAGCCGGTCAACACGGGACAGGTCACACATAAGCCGGTCAACACGGGACAGGTCACACATAAGCCGGTTAAACACGGGACAGGTCACACATAAGCCGGTTAGACACGGGACAGGCCACACATAAGCCGGTCAACACGGGACAGGTCACACATAAGCCGGTCAACACGGGACAGGTCACACATAAGCCGGTTAACACGGGACAGGTCACACATAAGCCGGTTAACACGGGACAGGTCACACATAAGCCGGTTAGACATGGGAACAGGTCACACATAAGCCGGTTAACACGGGACAGGTCACACATAAGCCGGTTAGACACGGGACAGGTCACACATAAGCCGGTTAACATGGGACAGGTCACAAATAAGCCGGTTAAACACGGGGACAGGTCGCACAAAAGCTGGTTAAACACGGTCACACGTAAGCCGGTTAACACGGGACAGGTCACACATAAGCCGGTTAACATGGGACAGGTCACACATAAGCCGGTTAAACACGGGGACAGGTCGCACAAAAGCTGGTTAAACACGGTCACACATAAGCCGGTTAGACATGGGAACAGGTCACAAATAAGCCGCCGCCTCCTCGGGGAGTCCTCAGGCTGCAATTTTTAACCCCAGCCGCTCCCCGAGGGCCAATCAGTGTGGGTGGCAATTATTCTTAGCACGCAGCCCGCGTGAGACGGGCGTGTGTGTGTGTGTGTGTGTGTGTGTGTGTGTGTGTGTGCGCGCGCGCTCATCAACACGGGAGACTGCGAGAGAAACAAGTCGACTCCTGTGGAGGGCAATCGACTGCCTCCCCCTCCCCTCCTTGCAGGAATCACCCAACAACGGCCGACCCGTTACCTCCACCCCAGCAGAGCCCACAGCTGGGGAGGCCCAGCCGGGACACACACAGAGCAGGAAAAACAAACAGACGCCGGAGCGCCTCCCGAGCAGCCGCGGAGGGAGCCCAGTTTTAGTTCCCTGTTTCCAGGCGTTTCTAAGCGGCAGCCTCTGGGGGCTGGTGCGGGCCGGGGCTGCTTCGCCGAGGCGTCTGGCACATTCTGGACCGAAGGCCCCGGACCCTGGAAAAAGCCTCCAGAGGCAGATACTTCTTCGCATTTATGTTTTTCATTTCAGAGAGGAAGGGAGAGGGAGAGGCAGATGGCAACATCAACCGAGAGAGAATCACGGACCGGCTGCCTCCTGCACACCCCGCACTGGGGACGGAGCCCGCACCCCAGGCCTGTGCCCTGACCGGGATTCGAACCCCAACTCCTGGCTCGTAGGTGGACATTCAACCATGGATCCCCGCCAGCCGGGCGAGGCCGATCCTGAATTATGGAAAAATCCCTAGATTTCAGTCTTTGAAAGTTAGGTGGAGTTTTTTTTGTTTGTTTTTTTTTTCTTTCTTTCTAAGCTTTTGTTCGTTTTGGGGGTTTGGAGAGGGTGGAAATGCAGAACAGAAGTTGAAGAAGATGCTTTTTGTGGCGGGGCCCACATTTAAGTTCAGGGGCACGGGCTCGGCTGGTAAACCTAACAAACCTGGTTCCCTGGAGATGGGGTCTTGTCAACCAGCTTCGGCTTCCTGCTGCTCACACCGGCCCGCGGTGTCCCCTCGCGGCTCCCGTTTCTGGCGACAGCCACGTCCCTGGGTGGACGCCGCCCGGCTCCGGGTGACCCCACGCAACCTGGGCCGAGACGGGCGCAAATAACACACGTGCTGATGTTGATGAACACGCGTGTGGCCCAGAACCTCCACGTGGGACGGAGGGCAGGCCGAGGGCACGTGGGACAGGGAGACGGGGGGGGGGGTACAAGGAAGGAAGGGAAC
Organism: Antrozous pallidus; assembly: GCA_027563665.1. NCBI lineage: Eukaryota > Metazoa > Chordata > Mammalia > Chiroptera > Vespertilionidae > Antrozous > Antrozous pallidus. Next base: position 1,482,475 of record CM050514.1, on the reverse strand, counting down.
TTCCCTGAAGATCCTGCTGATCCGAATGCCCCCTCCATCGCCGGCGGACTCCGCTAAATGTCACTTTGCAAACCTCGCTTTAACCTGATGCTTTTCAGCCAAACAGCGGCAAGATGTCCCTCAACAGTGTCCAGAAGGGGGCGCTCTCGGGTGCCGCAATCCAGGGTTGGGTTCCAGCGTCGGAAACCCTAACGCACGCCCCGCGCTGGACGGCATTTTCCGCCTCTGAGGCCCAGCTCCTCACACACCGCATCTCACGGCGACTCCGAAATTAGGCACAAACTCTGGCTAACGAATCCCCACGGCGACTCGAGGAAGCCCCAAAAGGCTCCGGCGCCCCCTGGGCATCGCCACCCGTTTATTTTTAAGAATCTGGTTCTTCCCAGACTTCCTCTGATGAGCATATCGCCCCTCCCCCAGGATCACGTCATGTGTCAGATGTCTCCTCTTCCTCCTCCTCCTCCTCCCCCTCCCTCCTCCCCCTCCTCCTCCTCCTCCTCCTCTTCTTCCCCTCCTCCTCCTCCTCCTCCTCCTCCTCCTCTTCCTTCCCCTCCTCCTCCTCCCTCTTCTCCTTCCCCCTCCTCCTCCTCCTCGTCCTTCTCCTCTTTCCCCCTCTCCTCCTCCTCCCCCTCCTCCTCCCTCTCTCAGATGCTGACTTCGGGAGTGATGACCAGACTCCCTGCCTGTCTTTCAGCACCAAGGACAGACACCTCCCAGCTGTCCAGAACCGCCAGGGACCGCCGGCTCCATCGTAAATGAGACCCAGTCCCCCTTCCTGTTTTGTTTTGTTTTTAAACGAATCTACATGCGAGGAAGAAAAGTAGACCTTTCGTGACATAAAGTTTGCGTTGGTAGATGAAGCGGCTCAAGGTCACCAGCCGGACTGACTGCAACCCGGAGCCAGGCTGGGCCTCATGAGCCGCTGACGTCACCAGAGCAGCCGGTGGGTCGAGGTTCGGGCACTCACAGAGCCCCGCCGTAAACACGCTGGTCTTCAGAACCCCGGTGGTTAGCTCCCCACGGGCACTCCAGCGCACCCCTCCCCGGGGGCCCCGTGGCCACGGGCTCCTGCGTCCGCGCTCGCTCCGCTCCCCGCTCGTGTCTGTGGCCGCACACCCGGTGGGGGGCAGGACGCTGACCCCTCTCCCCCTGGATGTCCCCGTCCTTCCCCCCAGCCCCCTTTTCCTTTAAACTCCCCCAGGTTCCGCTCACATGCCACTCCCTGCGAGGCTCCCCTGGCACCCCAGCAGAACCTGGCTCTCCTCTCAGCACCCCATGTGCCTCCCACAGGTACCCCTCACCGCACGCACGTCGACGAACTGGCCCCAGGTCCTGGGGTCCCCGTCAGCCTCTGTGGGCAGGACTCCTGGCTCACTCGCCCGTGTGCCCCGAACACCGAGCGCAGTGCCTGTTGGCTACATCTCAATAAAAATTCAGTTAAATGGCCCGACCGGCGGGGCTCAGGGGTTGAGCGGCCACCTCTGAACCAGGAGGTCGGGGTTCGACTCCCGGTCGGGGCACAGGCCCGGGTTGCGGGCTCCATCCCCGGTGTGGGGCGTGCGGGAGGCCGCCGAGCCGTGATTCTCTCTCCTCACGGATGTTTCTTTCTTTCTTTAATATATTTTCACTGATTTTTCACAGAGAGGAAGGGAGAGGGATAGACAGTCAGAAACATGGGTGAAAGAGAAACATCAATCAACCGCCTCCTGCACACCCCCCACCGGGGACGTCCCCGCAGCCAAGGCACATGCCCTTGACCGGAATCGAACCCGGGACCCTTCAGTCCGCAGGCCGACGCTCTATCCACTGAGCCACACCGGCGAGGGCCTCATTGATGTTTCCGTCTCCCTCTCCCTCTGCCTTCCTCTCTGAAATCAACACACACACACACACACACACAATTTTTAAAGAAAGCGATGACAGCCGACTCTGGCTTCGGCGGTCCCCCTCCGGCCGCTGCCCGCACGGTGGGTGAGCTCACCGCAAAGTCTCCGGGTGGCCTTTCGAGTCGGTTTTCCGCGTCACCGCCCCGAGCGCCCGCGGGGACCCTCAGCGGGAGGTCCGGTTCCGGCCTGGTTCGGCCTGGTCCCGGGCTCGGCTCCCCGTGTGGCGGGACTCGGGGCTGCTCTGTTCTGTGGGTCCCTCTGCAGAGGGCACCCCCCCTCCCCGGGGCCCCGCAGGCGGAGGGGGAGGGCGGGACGGGGGACGGGGGGGACGGGAGAGACAGGCCTGCGGACAGGCGGGCAGACGCCGGGGCTGCGGGCGGCGGGAGGCGGGGCGATAAACAGGGGCAGCTGGCGCCCAGCGTGGTGCGGGCCGGGCCGCGGCAGATGCCGCCTCGGCTGTGACTGGGCACCGGTGACGGGCGGGTCAGGCTGCCCTCTCCCCTCCTGGCGGCCGATCTGCTCTCCCAGCCCCGGCGCTCAGGGCAGGAAGCTGGCGCCGGCGGCTCAGGCCGGAGGCCTGAGTGACATGGGGGCCGGGAAGGCCCCCAGAGCGAGGACAGAGGGGAGGGCGGCTGTGGGTGCGGGCTGGGGCGGGGTCAGGCTGGGACCGGGCCGGGGGCCGAGGTCAGGGGCCTGCAGACAAGGGGTGAGGCTGGAGGAAGTGTCAGAACCTGCAGGTCTGGAGGCTCCTGGAGGGACGGGAGACCGAGCAGTCACTGAACCCGCTCGCCGTGGACGGGGGGGGGGGGGGGGGGGGGGGGGGGGGCGGGGGGGGCGGCGGCTGTGATGGAGCCTCGTCTGTAGGTGGGCCTCTGGCAGCTGAGAATTCTGAAACCGAAACCCTGCCTTTCCCACACCAGGGTTCCCTTCTCCTCCTCTCTCCCTCTCCCCCTCCTTCTCCCCCTCCCGCTCCCCCTTCCCTCCCCCTCCTTCTCCCTCTCCCCCTCCTTCTCCCCCTCCCCTCCCCCTCCCCTTTCCCTCCCTTCCCTCTCTCTCTCCCCTTCCTCTCCCCCTCCTCTTCCCCCTTCCTCTCCTCCTCCCCCTCCCTCTCCCCTCCCCCTCCCCTTTCCCTCCCTTCCCTCTCTCTCTCCCTCCCTCTCCCCCTCCTCTTCCCCCTCCCACTCCCCTCCCCCTCCCCTTTCCCTCCCTTCCCTCTCCCTCTCTCCCTCCCTCTCCCCTCCCCCTCCTCCTCCTCCCACCTTCCCCCTCCCCTCCTCCTTCTACATTAGAAAGGAGGCATTAAGTCCAGAACTTAGTTTATTTATTTATTTTTTAAAATTATATTTTATTGGTGAGGGCATGTGCTGGGGGGTAGAGGAGGCAGGGGGGAGGTCAATGGGGGGGGAAGGAAACATATGTACTACTATTTTTAATACTTTAAACAATCCTATCTGATAAAAGAGTAATATGCAGATTGACCATCACTCCAACACACAAGAGGGCTGCCCCCATGTGGTTAAAAATCCTGCCCCCATGTGGACACAAGATAACCACCACAAGATGGCCAGCAGGGGAGGGCCGTTGGGAGGTTCCAGGCCCTGCAAGGGAGGGCAGTTGTGGGCGATCAGGCCAGCAGGGGAGGGCAGTTAGGGGTGACCAGGCCGGCAGAGGAGGGAAGTTGGGGGCAAACAGGCTGGCAGGGGAGCGGTTAGACATCAGTTAGGCTGGCAGGGGAGTCGTTAGGGGGTGATCAGGCTGGCAGGCCGAAGCAGTTAGGGGCAATCAGGGAGGCAGGCAGGTGAGCAGTTTGGAGCCAGCAGTCCTGCATTGTGAGTCAGAAACATCGATGAGAGAGAAACATCCATCAGCTGCCTCCTGCACACCCCCTACTGGGGATGTGCCCGCAGCCAAGGTCCATGCCCTTGACCGGAATCGAACCCAGGACCCTTCAGTCCGCAGGCCGATGCTCTGTGCCCTGAGCCACACCGGTTTCGGCGAGAACCCAGTTTATTTAAAAACCGCACCCGGGCCTGGGCGGGGGGTGGCTCAGTGGTTGAGCGTCCCGTCGGGGTGCGGGCTGGGTCCCCTGTGGGGGGCGTGCAGGAGGCAGCCGGTCCGTGCTTCTCCCTCATCACCGGTTTCTCTCCCTTCCTCCCCTTCTTCTCTGGAATCGGCTTAAAAACACGCTTACATGTTCTCGCGGGGAGGGGAGCCCTTAAAAGAAAAGGAAGAAAACCTCGAAGCACGAGTACTGCCGGGCCCGGGCGGGGAGAACGGGGCGTCCCTGGTGACGGCGCCGAGAGCCGGGGCGTGGGACCGACACTCAGGCCGACAGCCCAACAGAACCCCCCGTGTGACTCGCCCGGCTCCTATCAGACGCCGCGGGCCCGGCTCCTGCGCCTCCGGTGGTGGTGGGCCCCCCTCACCCCCACTATAGAGCGTGCCCCGGCCCCTCGGGGTGCCCTGTGCCCGCGTGAGCGCCCCTGCCTCGCAGCCTCGCAGCCTCGCAGCCTCGCCCCTTCCTGCACGGGCACGGGGCCGCCTCACGCACACGCCTCTGGGCTCGGACGTGCGGCTCCTGTGGTGCCCGGGGGCCGGCCGCGCAGCCCCCCACTCCCCTCACTCCGCACCCCTTTCCACCCCGCTCCTGAGACAGCCTGGGCCCGACACCCTCCCCGTGCTCGGTCTCTGAACAGGAGAAGTCACACAAGTGCACATACATACTCACACACACACACACGCGTGCGCACACACACACGCACACGCATGCACACACACGCACACGCATGCACACACACACACGCACTGCCTCCCACCTGCCCAGAGAGCCAGCCCTGCTTCTGCGGGGCGCCGGCCCCGAGCCAGGCGTTTCCGAGGGCCGGCCCCCCTCGGCGCGTCTCCCCGTTAATTAGCCGAGGGCTCCGAGCGGCCTGCCTCCTCCCCGAACATCTGGCCCAGGGCATGGGGGGGGGGGGGGGGCAGCCCCGCCGGGCTGTCCTCAAGCTGCTTCGGGCCGGCAGGGCAGGTGGCGGGGAGGCCCCCAATTAACGACCGGGCCCGAAGCCCCGATAATGAGGCTGGGGAACCCCCACGTGCCGGGGGCCAGCGGCCCGACCACAGCGGAGGCTCTGCGGGGGGGGGGGGGGGGGGGGCGGCGCGGGGGCAACAGGTACCTGCTGGGCTCCGGAGGCGGACTGGCCTGGCAGCATCGGTACCCGCCCCCCGCCAGTGTGGGGGCTCCGGGTGGGCCCGCCTCAGTGCCCCCCCTCAGGGTGGGGAGAGGTCCCCCGGGACCAGGCCTGCATTGCGATTGGATTCCAGACCTGCCTCCAACCACCTCCCGGACCCAGCTCACCCCCAACCACCTGCCCCAGAACCACCTCCCCAACCACCTCCCCCCCAACCACCTGCCCCAGACCCACCTCCCGGAACCACCTCCCGGACCCAGCTCACCCCCAACCACCTGCCCCAGAACCACCTCCTGGAACCAGCTCACCCCCAACCACCTGCCCCAGAACCACCTCCCCAACCACCTCACCCCCAACCACCTGCCCCAGAACCACCTCACCCCCAACCACCTCACCCCCAACCACCTGCCCCAGACCCACCTCCCCAACCACCTCACCCCCAACCACCTGCCCCAGAACCACCTCCCAGAACCACCTCCCGGAACCAGCTCACCCCCAACCACCTGCCCCAGACCCACCTCCCCAACCACCTCACCCCCAACCACCTGCCCCAGAACCACCTCCCCAACCACCTCACCCCCAACCACCTGCCCCAGAACCACCTCCCCAACCACCTCCCCCCCAACCACCTGCCCCAGACCCACCTCCCCAACCACCTCACCCCCAACCACCTGCCCCAGAACCACCTCCCCAACCACCTCACCCCCAACCACCTGCCCCAGAACCACCTCCCCAACCACCTCACCCCCAACCACCTGCTCCAGAACCACCTCCCCAACCACCTCACCCCCAACCACCTGCCCCAGAACCACCTCCCCAACCACCTCACCCCCAACCACCTGCCCCAGACCCACCTCCCCAATTACCTCACCCCCAACCACCTGCCCCAGACCCACCTCCCCAATTACCTCACCCCCAACCACCTGCCCCAGAACCACCTCCCGGACCCATCACCCGGACCCATCACCCGGACCCACCTCACCCCCAACCACCTGCCCCAGAACCACCTCCCCAACCACCTCACCCCCAACCACCTGCCCCAGAACCTCCTCCCGGAACCACCTCCCGGAACCACCTGCCCCAGACCCACCTCCCGGACCCACCTCACCCCCAACCACCTGCCCCAGACCCACCTCCCCAACCACCTCACCCCAAACCACCTGCCCCAGAACCACCTCCCGGAACCACCTGCCCCAGACCCACCTCCCGGACCCACCTCACCCCCAACCACCTGCCCCGACCCCCCTGTGAGTGTCCTGTGGGGACTTGGGCTCAGGCGCTGCATTTGCACTGCGTGTTCCCGGGGCTTCACCTGCATCGTCCCCACCGACACGGGTGGACGCTGTGGGGCTCACTGCGAGCTCTCATTTCTTTGTCGTTTTTTAAACTCTAGTTTTGGTGATTTCAGGGAGGAAGGGAGAGGGGGAGAGAGAGAGAAACTTCCATGAGGACAGAGAATCCTGGACCGGCTGCCCCCCCCGCACGCCCCACACCGGGGACGGAGCCCGAACCCCGGGCCTGTGCCCCGACCAGAACCGCACTGGGACCTCCTGGCTCACAGGTCAACGTCCACCCGAAGCCCGGGCCAGGCCCCAGAGTCCGGGAAAGGGGGGTGTGAGAGGGCACGTGGGGGGCGGGGCCGCAAAAGGCAGTCAGTGGGCGCCTCTCGCTCGCTGGCCTGGCCGCTCAGCGGCGTGGGGGGTGATCTGTGCATTTCCGGGGGCCACAGCCCGCACCCTGGGCGTCTCGGGAGGGCGCTCTGCTGGCACGGACCTCCCGCAGACCCGGGGGAGGGGGAGCTGCATGGGACACTGGCGATGCGCCGTCTGCCCTCCCCCTGCGCTCTCCAGGGGCCGTGCCAACACGGTGCCTGCCGCACCCGGGAGACAGGACAGAGCTGCGGGGGGCAGGAGGATGACCTGGGCCAGATGTGCCAGCTGCCGGCGAACCGCGAGCCCCCGGGGACCTTCCTCCCCCGTCCTTTCTGACCCCAGCAGCACGCGATGGCGGTTACAACAACAGAGGCTTGAACGGGGCCCCCCGGGCCGTGTGCCAGGGCCGTGGTCGGCAAACTCATCCGTCCGCAGAGCCAAACACCGGCAGGACAACGCTCGAACTTCCTTTGGAGAGCCACAATTCTTAAACTTCTCCTCACGCCACTTCTTCAACACAGACTCGCCCAGGCTGTGAGTGGTGTTTTACGGAAGAGCCACACTCCAGGGGCCCAAGAGCCGAACTTTGCCGACCGCGGTGCTGGGTGGTTAGAGTCCCAGATGGGAGAGTCCGGGCTCCCGACGTGCGTTGGATGCAGGCGTGAGCCCAGTGTGCTGTCGAACCCGGGCTGTGGGCGGCCCCGGGGCGGCCGGGGGTTCCCTCGCTGTGTCAGCCTCCCGTCGAGCAG
>CM050514.1:1447500-1470000 GCA_027563665.1 Antrozous pallidus | reverse complement strand
TGCGTGCCCCCTGGGTCCGGGGAGCAGGGCTGGGATGCCACCCGGGCCCCCTGTACCCACAGCCCCTGTACCCACAGCCCCTGTACCCACATCCCCTGTGCCCACAGCCCCTGTGCCCACAGCCCCTGTACCCGCAGCCCCTGTGCCCGCAGCCCCTGTGCCCACAGCCCCTGTGCCCACAGCCCCTGTACCCACATCCCCTGTACCCGCATCCCCTGTACCCGCATCCCCTGTATCCACATCCCCTGTACCCGCATCCCCTGTACCCGCATCCCCTGTACCCACATCCCCTGTACCCGCATCCCCTGTACCCACATCCCCTGTACCCACATCCCCTGTACCCGCATCCCCTGTACCCGCATCCCCTGTGCCCACAGCCCCTGTGCCCACAGCCCCTGTGCCCGCAGCCCCTGTACCCACATCCCCTGTGCCCACAGCCCCTGTGCCCGCATCCCCTGTACCCGCATCCCCTGTGCCCACAGCCCCTGTACCCACATCCCCTGTACCCACATCCCCTGTACCCACATCCCCTGTGCCTGCAGCCCCTGTGCCCACAGCCCCTGTACCCACATCCCCTGTATCCACATCCCCTGTGCCCACAGCCCCTGTGCCCACAGCCCCTATACCCACATCCCCTGTACCTACATCCCCTGTACCCACATCCCCTGTACCCGCATCCCCTGTACCCACATCCCCTGTATCCACATCCCCTGTGCCCACAGCCCCTGTGCCCACAGCCCCTATACCCACATCCCCTGTACCCACATCCCCTGTACCCACATCCCCTGTACCCACATCCCCTGTACCCGCAGCCCCTGTACCCACATCCCCTGTACCCGCATCCCCTGTACCCGCATCCCCTGTGCCCACAGCCCCTGTACCCACAGCCCCTGTACCCACATCCCCTGTATCCACATCCCCTGTACCCACATCCCCTGTACCCACATCCCCTGTACCCACATCCCCTGTGCCTGCAGCCCCTGTGCCCACAGCCCCTATACCCACATCCCCTGTACCCACATCCCCTGTACCCACATCCCCTGTACCCACATCCCCTGTACCCACATCCCCTGTGCCCACAGCCCCTGTGCCCACAGCCCCTATACCCACATCCCCTGTACCCGCATCCCCTGTACCCACATCCCCTGTACCCACATCCCCTGTACCCACATCCCCTGTGCCTGCAGCCCCTGTGCCCACAGCCCCTGTACCCACATCCCCTGTACCCACATCCCCTGTACTCTCATCCCCTGTGCCCACAGCCCCTGTACTCACAGCCCCTGTACCCGCAGCCCCTGTGCCCACAGCCCCTGTACCCACATCCCCTGTACCCGCAGCCCCTGTGCCCACAGCCCCTGTACCCACATCCCCTGTACCCACATCCCCTGTACTCTCATCCCCTGTGCCCACAGCCCCTGTACTCACAGCCCCTGTACCCACATCCCCTGTACCCACATCCCCTGTACCCGCAGCCCCTGTATCCACATCCCCTGTGCCCACAGCCCCTATACCCACATCCCCTGTACTCTCATCCCCTGTGCCCACAGCCCCTGTACTCACAGCCCCTGTACCCACATCCCCTGTATCCACATCCCCTGTACCCGCAGCCCCTGTGCCCGCAGCCCCTGTGCCCACATCCCCTGTACCCACATCCCCTGTACCCACAGCCCCTGTACCCACATCCCCTGTGCCCACAGCCCCTGTACCCACATCCCCTGTACCCGCAGCCCCTGTGCCCACAGCCCCTGTACCCACATCCCCTGTATCCACATCCCCTGTGCCCACAGCCCCTGTGCCCACAGCCCCTATACCCACATCCCCTGTACCCTCATCCCCTGTGCCCACAGCCCCTGTACCCACATCCCCTGTACCCTCATCCCCTGTGCCCACAGCCCCTGTACCCACATCCCCTGTACCCGCAGCCCCTGTGCCTGCAGCCCCTGTACCCACATCCCCTGTACCCGCATCCCCTGTACCCGCAGCCCCTGTACCCACAGCCCCTGTACCCACAGCCCCTGTACCCGCATCCCCTGTACCCACAGCCCCTGTACCCACATCCCCTGTACCCACATCCCCTGTACCCACAGCCCCTGTACCCGTATCCCCTGTACCCGCAGCCCCTGTACCCACAGCCCCTGTACCCGCAGCCCCTGTACCCGCAGCCCCTGTACCCACAGCCCCTGTACCCACAGCCCCTGTACCCGCAGCCCCTGTACCCACAGCCCCTGTACCCACATCCCCTGTACCCACAGCCCCTGTACCCACATCCCCTGTACCCACAGCCCCTGTACCCACATCCCCTGTACCCACATCCCCTGTACCCACAGCCCCTGTACCCGCATCCCCTGTACCCGCAGCCCCTGTACCCACAGCCCCTGTACCCGCAGCCCCTGTACCCGCATCCCCTGTACCCGCAGCCCCTGTACCCACAGCCCCTGTACCCGCAGCCCCTGTACCCGCAGCCCCTGTACCCGCAGCCCCTGTACCCACAGCCCCTGTACCCGCAGCCCCTGTGCCTGCAGCCCCTGTACCCGTATCCCCTGTACCCGCAGCCCCTGTACCCACAGCCCCTGTACCCGCAGCCCCTGTACCCGCATCCCCTGTACCCGCAGCCCCTGTACCCACAGCCCCTGTACCCGCAGCCCCTGTACCCGCAGCCCCTGTACCCGCAGCCCCTGTACCCACAGCCCCTGTACCCGCAGCCCCTGTGCCTGCAGCCCCTGTACCCGCAGCCCCTGTACCCACATCCCCTGTACCCGCAGCCCCTGTACCCACATCCCCTGTACCCGCAGCCCCTGTACCCACATCCCCTGTACCCGCAGCCCCTGTACCCGCAGCCCCTGTACCCACAGCCCCTGTACCCGCAGCCCCTGTACCCGCAGCCCCTGTACCCACAGCCCCTGTACCCGCAGCCCCTGTACCCGCAGCCCCTGTACCCACATCCCCTGTACCCGCAGCCCCTGTACCCGCAGCCCCTGTACCCACATCCCCTGTACCCACAGCCCCTGTACCCGCAGCCCCTGTACCCGCAGCCCCTGTACCCGCAGCCCCTGTACCCACATCCCCTGTACCCGCAGCCCCTGTGCCTGCAGCCTCTGTGCCTGCAGCCTCTGTGCCCACAGCCCCTGTACCCACATCCCCTGTACCCACAGCCCCTGTACCCGCAGCCCCTGTGCCCACAGCCCCTGTACCCACATCCCCTGTACCCACAGCCCCTGTGCCCACATCCCCTGTACCCGCAGCCTCTGTGCCCACATCCCCTGTACCCACATCCCCTGTACCCACAGCCCCTGTACCCGCATCCCCTGTACCCGCAGCCCCTGTACCCACAGCCCCTGTACCCGCATCCCCTGTACCCGCATCCCCTGTACCCACAGCCCCTGTACCCACAGCCCCTGTACCCGCATCCCCTGTACCCGCATCCCCTGTACCCACATCCCCTGTACCCACATCCCCTGTACCCACATCCCCTGTACCCACAGCCCCTGTACCCGCAGCCTCTGTGCCTGCTGGCAAATGCAGCTCCAGCTGACCGCCAAGGTGTGCAGGCTCCACGGCTCGAGATAAAGTCACCGCAGGCTGTCCGACCGTCTGCCCACTTCGCCCGGTTTAAAGACAGCACCCCGACTCTCGGACAGACACTGGGGTGACCCAGGGCCCCAGCCCCGTCGAGGCTGGCTCCCCACGGGCCCGTGTGCTCTTGGGGGGGCACTCAGAGACACACCCTCAAGGAAGGGCACAGGCCCTAACCGGTGTGGCTCAGCGGATAGAGCGTCGGCCTGCAGACTGAGGGTCCCGGGTTCGATTCCGGTCAAGGGCGTGTGTACCTTGGCTGCGGGCACATCCCCAGTGGGGGGCGTGCAGGAGGCAGCTGATGGATGTTTCTCTCGTGTCGATGTTTCTAACTCTATCCCTCTCCCTTCCTCTCTGTGAACAATCAACAAAACACATTTTTAAAAAAAGAAGGGGCACAGGGTGCATGGCCAGTCGGGGCCTGGCATGCCCCGGGTGCCCGTTGGCAGCAGTGGGAGCGGCTGGCCTCCCCTGTGCGCGGGGCTCTCCGCTGTCCCCTCAGCGGAGGAGGCCCCAGAGGAGGTGCCGTGTCTGAAAACGGGGTGCTGGTGTTTGTTTCTCTCGGCACGCGAGAGGCCGGGCTTGGCGGGAAGGTGAGCTTCTCTGGAGCGGAGCGAACTGGGTCAGGAATGGCTCGCCGCTCCGCTCCGTGCAGAGAGGCTGTAGTTGGTAAAAGCGCCCCATGTTGCCGGCCCGGCTTGGCTCAGGGGGTGAGCGTTGGTCTGGGAACCCGGGGGACAGGGTTCGATTCCCGGTCAGGGCCCAGGCTTGGACTGTGGGCTCATCCCCAGTAGGGGGCGTTCGGGAGGCAGCCGATCAGTGATTCTCTCTCATCACCGATGCTTCTATCTCTCTCCCTCTCCCTTCCTCTGAAATCAATAAAAATATATTTAAAACAAAAAACAAAACAACAAAACAAACCAGTTTGGCTCAGTGGATAGAGCGTCGGCCTGCAGACTGAAGGGTCCCGGGTTCGATTCTGGTCAAGGGCATGTATCTTGGTTTTGGGCACATCCTCCGTGGGGGGCCTGCAGCAGGCGGCCAATCAATGTTTCTCTCTCATCGATGCTTCTATCTCTCCCTCTCCCTTCCTCTCTGAAATCCATAAAAACATCTTTAAAACAAACAGACAGAACAAAAATAAAACGCACAGGAGTTGGGACAGGAGGCCTGAGCCACACTGCTCTCGGTCTGTCCTTTCCCCATCTCCCTGTCTGCGATGAAAGGACCCCCCCCCCCAGCACCCGGATGTCTTGACCCCAGGGTTGAGGGGTGTCCTGTTTGGAGATCAATGCTTCTCCCACGAACCGGCCCCTCCTGGGACCGGGCGACTGGGTGCGAGAGCCCGTGTGTGTGTCTGTGTGTGTCTGTGTGTGTCTCTGTGTGTGTCTGTGTGTGAGTGTGTGTGTGTGTGTGTCTGTGTGTGAGTGTGTATCTGTGTCTGTGTCTGTGTGTGTCTGTGTGTGAGTGTGTATCTGTGTCTGTGTCTGTGTGTCTGTGTGTCTGTGTGTGTCTGTGTGTGTGTGTATGTGTCTGTCTGTGTGTATGTGTCTGTTTGTGTGTCTGTGTGTGTCTGTGTGTGTGTGTCTGTGTGTGAGTGTGTGTGTGTGTGTCTGTGTGTGCGTGTCTGTGTGTGTGTCTGTGTCTGTCTGTGTGTGTTTGTCTGTGTGTGTCTGTGTCTGTGTGTGTGTCTGTGTGTGTGTGTCTGTGTGTGTGTGTCTGTGTGTATGTGTCTCTTTGTGTGTGTATCTGTGTGTGTGTGTGAGTGTGTCTGTGTGTCTGTGTGTGGGGGTGTGTGTGTGTGTGTCTGTGTGTGTGTGAGTGTCTGTGTGTGTCTGTGTCTGTGTGTGTGTCTGTGTCTGTCTGTGTCTGTGTGTATGTGTCTGTGTGTCTGTGTGTATCTGTGTGTGTGTCTGTGTGTGTGTGAGTGTGTGTGTCTGTGTCTGTGTCTGTGTGTGTGTGTCTGTGTGTGTGTGAGTGTGCGTGTCTGTGTCTGTGTCTGTGTGTGTGTGTCTGTGTGTGTGTGAGTGTGTGTCTGTGTGTCTGTGTGTGTGTGTGGTGTGTGTCTGTGTCTGTGTCTGTGTGTGTGTGTCTGTGTGTGTGTGAGTGTGTGTGTCTGTGTCTGTGTCTGTGTGTGTGTGTCTGTGTGTGTGTGAGTGTGCGTGTCTGTGTCTGTGTCTGTGTGTGTGTGTCTGTGTGTGTGTGAGTGTGTGTCTGTGTGTCTGTGTGTGTGTGTGGTGTGTGTCTGTGTCTGTGTCTGTGTGTGTGTGTCTGTGTGTGTGTGAGTGTGTGTGTCTGTGTCTGTGTCTGTGTGTGTGTGTCTGTGTGTGTGTGAGTGTGTGTGTCTGTGTCTGTGTCTGTGTGTGTGTGTCTGTGTGTGTGTGAGTGTGTGTGTCTGTGTCTGTGTCTGTGTGTGTGTGTCTGTGTGTGTGTGAGTGTGCGTGTCTGTGTCTGTGTCTGTGTGTGTGTGTCTGTGTGTGTGTGAGTGTGTGTCTGTGTGTCTGTGTGTGTGTGTGGTGTGTGTGTCTGTATGTATCTGTGTGTGTGTCTCTGTGTCTGTGTGTGTGTCTCTGTGTCTGTGTACAGTTTGCCAGGGAGGCGGGCATTCAGGGGTCAGTGACTCGCTGGGCGGAGGGCGGAGGCGCTGGCAGACGCGGGCTCCTTGCTGGCAGCCACAGAAAGGGCCGCTTGTCCGGGGAGCCCCGGAGAAGAGCCGGCGCAGGTGGGCCGGCAGCGGAGGCCAGGCCTGCAGGTGCCGCCGCGGCGCGGAACGGGCTTCCTGGGCCCGGGGAGGAAGCGGCTGCCAAGCGCCCGACAGACCCGCACTGTTGCCGGGGGGGTGAGCAGGCTGCTTCGGGCTGTGGACGGACCTGGGTGGTGCCCGGGGGACAAGCCGCCCCTGTGAGGCGCTTACATAGGCCGATGTCACCCGGCTGCCGGACCAGACCCCATTGTGCCGGCGCCCCGCGGCGTGACCGCGCTCAGAGGGGCTCTATCGCGGCCCCCTCGCCCGGCCCGGGCCGGAGTCGTCCCCGCGTGACAATGTGGCTCTGTGCGGGCGGCCCAGCTGGCCGGGCGCTGGCAGCCCCGCCGGCACCGCGTCTGCGGCCGCACAGAAACGGCCGCATTGTGCCCGCTCCCGCGGCCCCGGGCCCGCCCGCTCCGAGACGAAGCCTTTCGTGATGGCGAGTCTCCCCGGAAGACTCCGGAACGCGACATCCAGGAGGAGCGGCCTGGCCGCCCCGTAGACGGCTGTGCGTTCCTAAAGTGCCCGCCCCCCCCACCTCCCTGCACCCTCTCCCCATCCCCCCAGCTCCCCGAACCCACCCCGCCTCCCAGCACCCACCCCCCTCACCGCCCACCCACTCTGACCAGAGCCAGGGCCCGGCTGTCTGTTTCTTTCCCGCCGAGAAGGGCCCTGTGGTCCCCATGCTGGGGGTGCCTGAGCCCCAATGCTCTGACCCCCCCGCCCCCCGAGCCTGCACAGCGCCACGCGGCCTGCCCGGCTCAGAGCAGCATGGGGGCGGGGGGCCTCTCCCGGGCTGAGCTGGCCTCACACAGACACGGAGAACCGGCCGGCACACGGGCGGGCGGACTCCCCCTCTGGAGCCCCCTTTAGAGCAGGGTGGGGAACCCTGTTCCGGCCCAGGGCCGTGGGGATATGTGCCGCCTCGTTCGCCGGCCAACCACACCGTCCGCTCAGACACACAGACTCACAAGATGCCGGAAGCCGGTCAGTGTTTTGACGGCAGAGAGCTGTGGACGGGGATCTGGAAGCTGGTCCACCTCGATGGCTCTGAGGGGTCGGAGCTGGTCACTGGGATGTTGGCGGTTGGAGCAGCCCCACCTGTCAGTCCTAATAGATTCACTGATTGGCTTTTACTGGTGTTTCCTGCCTGGGGGAGATGGGTGTATCTTATGATTTTAATGTTAATAAAAGGGAGGGTAAAGCCAGAGCGGGGAGTAGTTCTCCCACTAGAGTTGGACTCCCGCCTGGCCCCCATTTCCAAGTTAATGCTTTTCTAAGTCTCTTTATTCATTTGTGTGCGGCCTCCTCCAGAATCCGAACCCTGAACCGGGGACCCTGAATCACATGGGTCATGAAAGGGTTCCCATAGCCAGACCCACGGATTTAAAAAAATATATATTTTATTGATTGTTTTTACAGAGAGGAGGGGAGAGGGATAGAAAGTCAGAAACATCGATGAGAGAGAAACATCCATGAGCCGCCTCCTGCAAACCCCCCCCCCCCCACTGGGGTGTGCCCGCAGCCAAGGCACAGGCCCGGGACCGAAATCGAACCCGGGCCCGTTCAGTCCGCAGACCGACGCTCCATCCACTGAGCCACACCGGTTTCAGCCAGACCCAAGGACTTTGCGGCCTCACACCGCCCGCCCCCCCCCCCCCGCCCTGCCCCCGGGTCGGGCGTCCCCCACCCCCGCTCGCAGTGTCGCTCTGGGAACCCAGGGTGTGGAGTGCCCTCTCCCTCTCTTCCGGCCGGGGCTCAGCTCGTCTCTCTCCTCCAGCTCGGCCAGCTGCGGCGGGGGCACCCCAATGTCAGCGCCCCGCTTCCTGTCGCCGGCGCAGCCAGGCCAACCTTGCCCGGCAAGGAGAGAGCCTGACAGGTTTGGGCCGCGTCCAGACCTCCTCAGCGCGCTGTCAGCCGCCTGCCTGACAGTCTATGCAAATGTATGCAAATGAGGGGGCCGGCCGAACACCTGCACGGAGTGACCGGCCGCCCCGGAACCGGCCTCCCAGGCCGCCGGTGGCTTTCCGTCAGCGGATTGTGCGCCTGTCAGCGGGGCGCCGGGCCACCGACACCCTCCCCTTTGTCCCCGGAGCCGCGGCCCGCAGACCGGCGCGGGCCGGGCGGTGGGATGGCTCCCGGCCAGCCCTTGCGAGCCGCGCTGTCGCTGTCGCAGCCCGCAGCCCGGCCTGGGCGGGCGGGGAGGGGGGCGGGGGGAACCATGCTGGTGGCGGGCGGCCCGGCCAGGGCCGCTCTCGAGCAGCTGGTCCTGGGACTCGGAGCGACAGCGTGTCCTGGATGGAACGCGGAGCCAGCCTGCCGGGCTGACAGGGGCAGGAAGGGGGACCTCGCGGGGACGGATCGCAGCCGCACACAACGCCGGGCCTGGGACGGCGGCCAGGCGTGGCTCCTGCGCCCCGCTGGGCTCCCAGGAGCTGCTGGAATGTTCCCCATGGTGGTGGCCCCCTCTGCCCGGTGTTCGCCGCCGGCCTCGAGACCCCTCTCAGAGCCGTGGGGACCAGCAGGGACCACCACGACCCAGGGGCTGAGTGGGCTGCGAGGTGTGAGGTGGGACAAGCGGCCACAGCTAAAGGCGGGCGGTCGGGGGGGAGGGGAGCCTTCATGCAGGGCGGGGCGCACACCGGGGGCCCCGATCCACCCTCGGCCGGCGCTGCTGAGCCTCCTGTGTCCAGAGCTTCGGTCCCGGGGCAGCGGTCACTTTGGAGCCCCCAAACCCCGCTGCTCAACTCCCCCTCCTCGAGGCGAATCCGGGCGTCCTCCTGTGCATGGGGGCCGCCTGGAGGGACACGCCCTGCATGGGGGACCCGTGTCCTGGGCACAGGTCCCTGACCACTTCCGGCCGAGGCTCAGGTCACCGCACAGCCTGGACGGCGGCCCCCGGAGTCACGCTCCAGAGTGGACAGTCCCCGAGGCTTCGTGTCGGCCCCGTGCCATCCCCGATGCCCCACGATGCCCCGCGTGTGAGGAGAAGTGGGGACCACCACGGGGGGCCCGGACGTGGGGCCGGCCGACTCTCCGGCTCTCCGAGGAGAAGGCACTGGCCTCCCAGGAGCTGCTGGAACGTTCCCCGAGGCTGAGGGTGCGCGGACATCCCTCCGGCCGCCCCGAAAGGGCCCCGAGCCTCGCCGAGGGCCCGGCAGGCTGACGGGAGCCGGGCGCGTGCCCGGGAGCCGCTCACGTTGGCGTCCGCGCAGCCGTGCCCGGGGCTGGCGGCGTCAGGGGCTTGGCCGGGTGCCGGTTTGTTCGGAGGGAGGGGGCGGGCGAGCTCAGCTGGGAAGGACACGCGAGGTGCCCGTGGAGCCCGGCTCTGGGCGTCTCCCTCAGAGACACCGGGAGCCGCCCGCGGGGCACGCAGCCGGTCCGCTGGTGGTTAGCAAGGGGACCCCACGCCCAGGCCGGGCCCCACCCGCTGCCTGCTGTCCTCCAGGGCACAGGGCACCGGCAGTGAGGAGCACGCTGGGTGAGGCCCGAGAGACAGCGGGGGGGGGGGGGGGGGTAACACGGGCAGAGGTGAGGGGCTTCCATTAGAACCAGCTCAGGGGTTGAGGGTTGAGCTATGAACCAGGCAGGGGGTCAGGGTTCGATTCCGGTCGGGGCACAGGCCTGGGTTGTGGGCTCGGTCCCCGGTGCAGAGCAGGCAGGAGGTCCGTGTGTCTCTCTCATCATGGATGGTTCTGTCTCTCTCTCCCTCTCTTTTCCTCTCTGAAATCAAATAAAAAAATCAATAAACTTGTCCTGACCTGGTTCAGCTCAGCGGATAGAGCGTCGAACCTGCGGACGGAAGGGTCCCGGGTTCGATTCCGGTCAAGGGCGTGAACCTTGGCTGCGGGCACATCCCCAGCGGGGGGGTGTGCAGGAGGCGGCTGATGGATGTTTCTCTCTCATCGACGTTTCTGACTCTCTCTCCCTTCCTCTCTGTGAAAAACCAATAAAATGTATATTTTTACAAAGTCAGTACGTTGGGACACAGGAAGCCTGGGGAGGGGAGGCGCACGGCGAGGGGGCCTCCGCCCAGGCCCCCCGTTCCTGAGTCTCCAGGGGACCGAGCAGTGGGTGCTGTCGTCACATCACCCGGATTCCAGCCGGATGCCATCGGCGGGGGGTGTGGAGCCCCCCGCCCCCGCCCCGACGCCAGCTTTGTTTTCCAGATCGGAAGGAGGGTCCCCTGGCACCGGCTGTCACTCAGGATGCAGGGGCGCCTCGCGTTAATGAGCCCCGTTCCCCTCTGAACCCAGGAGGCCGCCGGCCGGGCTGCACTGGTCCTGGCTCTAGCGGGGCTCCGGCCGGGGCTGCCGGGCTGCGGGCACCGAGGCGGCAGTAACGGGAAAAATGACCCGTCTGCACCCGAACAATCGCAGGGGCCCCTTTTCATGTCGGCGCCGCCCCCGGCTTTCTGTGCCGGCCGGCTCCCCACGTCGCCGCGCGGCACAACTTAATGAGCCGGAGAAAAAGCTCCGCTTCCGCCGCCCGCACAGGAGGGTAGGGGGGTGGGGGGGGGACAAGGTGGGGGGTGAGTGGGGGGATGGGCGGCCAGGGGGGCTCAGCCCGCGCTCCTGAGCGAGCGGGTCACGGCCGAGCCGGGCCGGGGGGACCCTGCGGAGGCCTCGAGGAGCAGGACAGACGGCTCTGTGGGTCCCCCCAGCCCAGCCGCGGGCCGGCCGCCGGGGCAGCTCGGCCGATGACACAGGAAGGTCCTCTCAGACAGGGCCCAGCTCCCGACACGAAGCCCCAGGGTTCCCACACGAAATCAATGCAAATAAATATTAAAAAATGCTGATGCCCAGCTCCCCCCGCGCCTCCCCCCTCCCCCCAAGGAGCCTGGCGTGAGCCTGGCCTCCAGGTGAGCGGGGTGCACTCAGCGTCCCAGTGCACCGTGGGGGCGGCCCGGCCCGGCTCTCGGGGACGGCTGCCCGCACAGCAAGCTGTCATCTGGCTTTTCCTTAAGTCTGTGCACCTTCGCCTGCTTATGTCCTCCATGTGGCCTTAGGGGTGCGCTCACGGGGCGGGGGGGGGGGGGCAGTAGCTGAGGCTTCAGAGGCTGTGTCATGGGGTCCCAGGTCGTGTCCTCCACGAAGCAGGGGGTCGCCTCCAGACTGCAGTGTCCCCAGGACGTGTCCCTGCCGCCTCTCACCACCTGCCGGGCCTGGGAGTGACTGGCAGCTGTCACCCTGCCTGGGGAGTGACTGACACCTGTCACCTGCCTGGGAGTGACTGACAGCTGTCACAATGTCTGGGAATGACTAACAGCTGTCACCCTGCCTGGGAGTGACTGATAGCTGTCACCTGCCTGGGGATTCACTGACAGCTGTCACCTGCCTGGGAGTGACTGATAGCTGTCACCTGCCTGGGAGCGACTGACAGCTGTCACAATGTCTGGGAATGACTAACAGCTGTCACCCTGCCTGGGAGTGACTGATAGCTGTCACCTGCCTGGGGATTCACTGACAGCTGTCACCTGCCTGGGAGTGACTGACAGCTGTCACTTTCTGAGCAGAGTTATGGAGCCCGAGGAGCTGTCCTCATCTGGGTCCCTGTGCTGACGCCTGAGTCTCAGTGTCGCCCCCTCCCCCCGACAGGCCCAGCTGAGGCTGAGGCTGAGGTCCTGCCCTGTCCTTTGCCCTCACTGGAGCCGCCTCCTGGGCCCTCTGGCCTGGGACAGCCCCCGTGACCTTTCCCACCATGTTCAGGCCTCTGCACTTGCCGAAGGGACTCGGACCCCAGCATTGCGCCTGTCAGCCACCCACCCAAACGCAGGGGAGACCAGCGACAGGGACAGGGAGAGGAGGCCTTTCTCCCAATCTTGGGGTGACTGCGGTCCTTCTGCGTGTGCCTGGCACACACACACATGCAGGCACACACACACGCACCTGCGCAAGCACACAACCTCCTCCTGCACCAGGGACTCCCGGCCACGGCCAGAGGGTGGCCCTGCTCCCCGGGGACCGTCCCGCTCCCCGGCTGCTCCCAGTGCGAACGGGACTGAGTGACTCCAACAGGCACCATCTTGCCATCTCTTCAGATCGTCTCAGCTGCACAGTGTATTTTAAAAAAATGTATTTTCATTGATTTCAGAGAGGAAGGGAGAGAGAGAGGAACATCAATGATGAGACAGAATAATTACTCGGCTGCCTCCTGCATGCTCCCCACTGGGGATGGAGCCTGTAACTGAGGCACGTGCCAGTGACCGAAATCGAACCCAGGACGCTTCAGTCCGTAGGCCAACGCTCTGTCCACTGAGCCAAACCAGCTAGGGCTAGTGCATTTTCTTAAAATCTCCAGGTCCATTAAGAAGGTAATTTTAGCCGAAGCCGGTTTGGCTCAGTGGACAGAGCGTCGGCCTGCGGACTGAAAGGTCCCAGGTTCGATTCCGGTCAAGGGCATGGACGGTGGCTGTGGGCACATCCCCAGCAGGGGGTGTGCAAGAGGCAGCTGATCGATGTTTCTCTCTCATCGATGTTTCTGACTTTCTATCCCTCTCTCTTCCTCTCTGTGAAAAATCAATAAAATATATATATTTTTAAAAGAAAGTAATTTTTAAAACACCCTATATAATAAAGAGGTAATATGAAAATTGACCACCACTCCAACACACAAGATGACCGCTCCCATGTGGTCAAAAATGGCCGTCACAAGATGGCCGGCATGGGAGGGCAGTTAAGGGTGACCAGGCTGGCAGAAAGGACAGTTGGGGGCAACCAGGCCAGCAGGGGAAGGCAGTTGGGAGGGATCAGACCTGCAGAGGAGGCAGTTGGGGATGATCAAGCTAGCAAGGGAGGGCAGTTTGGAGTGACCAGGCAGGTAGGGGAGGGCAGTTAGAGGCAACCAGGCCTGCAGGGGAGGGCAGTTGGGAGTGACCAGGCCTGCAGGAGGGGATAGTTGTGAGGAACCAGGCCTGCAGGGGAGGGCAGTTAGGGGCAATCAGGCCAGCAGGGGAGCAGTTAGGTGTCAATCAGGCTGGCAGTGGAGTGGTTGGGGCAATCAGGCAGACAGGCAAGTGGTTGGGAGCAAGCACTGGATTGTGAGAGGGATGTCCGACTGCCCGTTTAGGCCCAATCCCAATGGGCAGTCGGACATCCCTCGAAGGGTCCCAGATTGGAGAGGGTGCAGGCTGGGCTGAGGGCTACCTCCTTCCCTTGCCCCCATGCACAAATTTCATGCACTGGGCCTCTAGTATAAAACAATCATCACATCTACTAGGTAGTGACATCATACGTACAGAAACGTTTGCCAGGGGCTGCTATGAACCCAGAAAGTTTGGACGCTCCCGGTTCTTAGGCAGTGAGCAGAGGCCTGGTGGGTTTTACACTCTGCACTATCTTCTCATCCAAGTCCTGGTTCTGGAAACTTCCCGCTCACCATGGGTGCCTCCACCCGTCTCCCTCTACACAGGCCTGTGTCCCCCGCACCCTTCACCCCCCACCCCCGCCCGTAGAAGAATCCCTCTGCTGTGGGGAGCGGAGAGGGAGGACGCCCGCCGGCAACAAAGAGGGAAGAAGGGCTCCTTCCTGCTGAAGGGCAAAGGCCGGGACCAGGGACGGGACCTGGGCCTGCGGGAGGAAGCCGGGGGAGCCCAGCTCCGCCTGGAGGGCGAGTCCCCAGACTGAGGGCGAAAGAGAAAAAGGACCGGCTCCCTCTCACAGCGCCTTCGTTTGTTTTGGTTTTGCTTCTTCTCTTGTCTTTTTTGTTGTTTTTAAAATATATATATTTTATTGATTTTTTACAGAGAGGAGGAGAGGGATTGAAAGACAGAAACATCGATGAGAGAGAAACCTCCGTCAGCTGCCTCCTGCACACCCCCCACAGGGGATGTGCCCGCAACCAAGGTCCATGCCCTTGACCAGAATCGAACCCGGGACCTTTCAGTCTGCAGGCTGACGCTCTAGCCACTGGGCCACACCGGTTAGGGCATTTTTGTTGTTTTTGATGCCAGATTAAAACCACTCCGGTCTTATGGACCTTTTACGTTATTCCCCCCGCCCCCAGAGTTTGAAAGAATGAAAAACTTATAGCATGTAGCTGGGTGGTCCAGCCGGCAGGGCTCAGTGGTTGAGCGTCACCCTAGGAACCAGGAGGTCAGGGTTCGATTCCGGGTCAGGGCACAGGCCCGGGTTGTGGGCTCGGTCCCCACCCAGGGTGGGGGGTGCAGGAGGCCGCCGATCCACAATTTCCTGTCCTCATGGATGTTCCCATCTCTCCCGCTCCCTCTCCCTTTCTCCCTGAAATCAATATAAAAATAATAATAATAATTAGGGTGTCTCTGAGCGCCTTGCCAACTAAATGCAGCCGGGGCTACGTACAAGCGAGTGTCCGACCAGAAAGCGCAGAATGGAAAACGGTTTGAGTGGCTGAGAAACGCGGGCCCTTTGTGCGGGCGGCCGGGCCAGCTATATGGAAATGCGGGCGCGCCTTCCCCCGGCCGCTTTGAAGCTGCGTCTGCGTCTAATTCCGCCTTTGTGCGGAAATCAGGCCATTACGTCTAATCTCCCCTAATAGTGAGAACGCCTTTGTGGTGCTCCGCGGAAAACATGTTCGGCCCGGGCGTAGGCGGCGTGGCATTCACCCGACCCGCTAATCCCCCGCGGCTGGTAATTGCTTCGGCGCTGAGCCCCGGTCCGACCCGCCGCGGCCATTCTTCCCGGGACATCAATGCGCCGTGTGCGGCTCCCTTCTGTGGCTCGGTGATCCCCATCACGCCGTCCGCATTTTCTGGCCATGTGGGCGCATTGTGAGGCGCTAAATTAAACTCCGTGGTGAACCCCCCCACCCCCCGAGGCCCCAGACGCTATCGGCTTCTGCAATTTAGCCGATGGCGTGGCCTGTGTCCCCGAAAGTAAGACACCCCCCCAAAATAAGACCCACTCCGCTGTAATATAAGGCATCCCCCTGAAAATAAGACCTACTCATTGTAATATAAGGCATCCCCCTGAAAATAAGACCTACTCCGCTGTAATATAAGGCATCCCCCTGAAAATAAGACCTACTCATTGTAATATAAGGCATCCCCCTGAAAATAAGACCTACTCATTGTAATATAAGGCATCCCCCTGAAAATAAGACCTACTCATTGTAATATAAGGCATCCCCCTGAAAATAAGACCTACTCATTGTAATATAAGGCATCCCCCTGAAAATAAGACCTACTCTGCTGTAACATAAGGCATCCCCCCCCCCCCCCGAAAATAAGGTCTAGCGCATCTTTGGGAGCAAACATGAATATAAGACACTGTCTTATTTTCGGGGAAACAGGGTAGCTGATGGACAACTTAGTCGACGGACTCAGAATCCTCCAGTGAAACAGCACCAGCGACGGCTGAGCCTTCTGCTTCCAGGCAGAGTCTGGGGGCTCCCTCCCCGTGGGCTCGCTGTCTGCATGCTCACGAATCACTCGTGTTACTGCCATGGTGTCCGCTCATGGGCCTCTGTCTGTCCGTCTCGTCATTTCTCTGGGAAAGATCGTCAGACCCCAGGGGAGCACCACTAATGGCTTCGAGCTCTGACATGATTTTCGCCTTCTTCACTTTGTTCTCCCCAAAATGTGGTTGCAGACCGTGCCTCGGGCCTCACTCCTCTTCCCGCCTGTTCTGTGAATTGCGGGGCGTCGCTCTGCCCTCCCCTGTCCCCTCTCCCAGGGCCAAACCCCAGCAGAGCCAACAGCTCCCACCTTTCCGTATGCACCCACGGGGACAGACACGGCTCATCTCAGCGCCAGGCCGCCCTCCTGCCCCTCGATGGCAACAGTCGCTAGCTTCTCCCTGTGCCGCCTGAGGAGACTGCCGTCACTGGGGGCTCCGTGTCCCAGAGTCCGGCAGGCGGCAGAGCCTGGGGTGTGCACAGGAGCTGCTGCAGGGGGGACCCTCCAGCGCCGGCACGCTGCCCGGGGTCATGCTGTCACCCCTCGCCCGCCTGGGAAACCCGGGGCTGGTACCCATTTGTTGCTGATTGGGAGAGCAACTGCGTACGAGTGACCTTGTTTTAGATATTGTGTAACTGTTACGTACAGGGTGACATTTTAAAGAATAACCTGAATTTACATGTCATGTAACTATTGTACGTATAATACACTTTAAAGAGCAACCTTATTTCACATACCATGTAACTATTATGTATATAAGTATATTTTAAAGAGTAACCTTATTTTAGACTAGAGGCCCGGTGCATGAAATTTGTGTGGGGTGGGGGGCAGGGGTGGGATGAGTGTCTCTCAGCCCAGCCTCTCCAATCTGGGACAATCCTCTCACAATCCAGGACGGCTGGCTCTCAACTACTCACCTGCCTGCCTGCCTGATTGCCCCTAACCACTTCTGCCTGCCAGCCTGATCACCCACTAACCACTCCCCTGCAAGCCTGATCGACACCTAACTGCTCCCCTGCTGGCCCAATTGCCCCTAATTACCCTCCCCTGCTGGCTTGGTCACCACTAACTGCCCTCCCCTGCTGGCCTGATTGCCCCTAATTACCCTCCCCTGCTGGATTGGTCACCATTAACTGCCCTCCCCTGCTGGCCTGGTCTCCTCTAACTGTTCTCTCCTGCTGGCCTGGTCACCCCTAGCTGCCCTCCCCTGCAGGCTTGGCTGCCTCCAACTGCCCTCCACTGGAGGCCTGAGTTCCCCCCCAAATGCCTTCCCCTACAGGTCTGGGTCCCCCCCCCCACAACTGCCCACCGCTGCTGGCCTGGGTCCTCTTCCCCCAACTGCCTTCCCCTGCTGGCCTGGTCCCTCCCAACGGCCCTTCCTTGCTGGCCATCTTGCGGTAGTCCTCTTGTGTCCACACGGGGGCAGGATCTTTGACCACATGGGGGCAGCTATCTTGTGTGTTGGAGTGACGGTCAATTCGCATAGTACCTCTTTATTACATAGGTTATCATGTAACTATTATGTATGTAATTATATAAGCGGGTCTTTTTTTTTTCTAGATACGCTTTTCCTCTATAACTTACGGGTGAATAGGGTCACTATATACAAAAACACAGGCATGTGACTTTGGGAGGGCATTTCCGGAGGAGTTTGTTGCGCTGCGTGTTAACTAAGCGAGGCACCGAAAAACACGTGCCAGAGAGCTGAGACGTTCTCTTCTCGGGTAAGTAACTTCTCATGCGGAATGATTTCAGATTGACGGGAAAGCTGCGCCTGTGCCCCCAGCGGCCCCCCTGCCGTCAGCCTCTCACACAACCACGGTGCATCGCTACAACCGAGAAACCCAGTGGGGAGCTTCATGTCGACTCGTAACCTGCTTCATCTCCCTGGCGACTAGGCAGTTTCCCTGCGTCCTTAAACATTTCTGGGGGAATATCACCTGAATGTCATCGTTTAAAAATATATATTTTTATGGATGTCAGAGAGGAAGGGAGATGGAGAGAGAGACGGAAACATCCGTGATGAGAGAGAATCACGGACCGGCTGTCTCCCGCACGCCCCTCACGGGGGACCGAGCCCGAAACCCAGCCTGTGCCCTGACCCGGGATCGAACCGGTGACCTCTTGGTTCCTAGGTCGGCGCTCAAGCCCTGCGCCCCGCCAGCCGGGCAGGATGTAAACGCCTCGAAGGAGCAGGTCCGCGTCTTGCGTGGCGTGCTGGCCGATGTGAGGCCACAGGCGGGTACCCTGCACGTCCTGGTGACAGACACAGGGCCCTGCACCTCCGTGCGTCACTCGGGACCTCCGGCCGTTCTGGAAAATGACAGGACAACGTCCGCAGCTAAGGGGGGGGGGACGCACCCCGGGTTACCTTTCCCGAGGCCCGGCCCTGCCCCCTTTGATCAGCAGAGGGCAGAGGGGCCTCTCCCTTTTGCCCTGGCCCTCCTGCCTCATGGAGGTGGTTTGGGGGTGCGGAGGCCGCCAGGGGCTAGGGTTGGGGTCCCCGGGGGAATTCACTGTTTCCAGGGAGCACCTGACTTGGCTTTGACTTAGTTGCTGATTGTCCTTTTTCTCTCTGTCCCTGGTCAAGAGGCAGGTCAGTGAGGATGGGCAGGACACAGCAGGCCCTGTGGCCGCTGTTGGAATGCACTGGTTAAGGGGGAGGGAGGGTCCTTGGGGGCGGAGTTCAGGGCAACAGATTCCCTCTGTGATGGGTCTGGGCCTAAAGCCACTTTCCTCCCCAGGAAAGGCCACTGAGCCAGGATGGGGGGGACAGTCCCCTCCCAGCCCCCTCCCACGGGTCCCTGCAGTGAGTGCTCATCCCCAGATGCACCCAGGCCTGGGGCACCCACCGGATAACAGGAAGCCCCTCGTTGCCCCAGTGTTCTTCCACTCCCTGCAGATTAAAGGGGCGCTGCTCTCCCTCTGCGACCATGGCCTTGGGACACGGGAGGGTTTGGGGACTACAGAGAGGTCACCCCCTGCAGGCCAGCGAGTCCCCAGTCCCCTTGCCAACCCTCCTGACCCGCACAGGCGGCGGCTCTCTCCACCTGCCGGACAAGACCGTGTCCAAGGTCCTGATTTCCCGAGACAAGTCCCCCCTGACTTCAGGGGCAGGAGCAGTGGGGGGCTGGACAGCTCACAGCAGGTGCTAATGCTTCAGGTTCCACCAGGAGAAGAAAAGGTGCATTTCTGAGAAAGAAGGGAGATTGACCAGCGGATCCTGTTTCATTTAACCCTTTTTTTCAGAAGAGGAAGTCGTGGTGAAAAAGAGCCTCCCCAGGAATGCCTCCCCCTCCCTCCCTTCCCCTCTCCCTCCTCCCCTCCCTCCCCTGCCCTGGTCTCAGCCCTGCCTCCCGGTTCTCGCCCACCGGCCCCGGGCATTTCACTAACAAACACATCAGACGACCCCGTAAGGCCTTTCAAGGTGCGTTTATTGTGCGGGTCTTCACAGCAGCGGCCCAGTTAGGACAGAACAGCCGGTGGATGTGGGCGCGCCCACAGCCCCGCACCTTCCCCGGAACCGCAAGGTCAGCGGGAGGGCGAGGAAACGTGCGGACGCCTGTGCCGCCGAGGCCGGTCTCCCAGAGGAAGGGCCATCCCCTCTGGTCACCGGGCTGGGCAGAGCCTTGGGGCGCAGGCCCCCCGCCGCCCAGTGGGCGAGGAGCCGATGAGCCTGCGCGGGGCTGGGGTTCGGGGAGCTGCGGGCAGGAGCCGGCCCGGTGTGCAGAGGCTGGCGCTGCGCTCACCTTCGGGGCCTCGTTCCCCGGTCCTTCCAGGGGCCTCGGGCTCACAGCGAGTCAGCGCAGCCAGCGCCGGGCTGTGACCCCAAAACCGGACTCCAACCGCCGATCCAGAGCGGAGCCTCTCCCCAAACTCGCACCCCGGACCCTGAGTTTCGCCGTCCGTGGTCCGTTGCGCCCCGACACCCTCACCGGCGCCCGATCTTTCCTCCTTGGACCGGGCCCGGCTGCGGGAACGGGGTGCCCTGACCTGCGGGGGGGGGGGGGGGCGGAACAGGTCCAGACCCCCTCCCTGCCGGGAGCGCAGCCCGCGGGCTCCACAAGTGGGGCTCCCGGTGCCCCGGGGAGAGCCGGGCCCCCAAAGCCACTCCCTGGGCGTCCCGCAGCTCCAAGGGTCCCCGAAAGCGTCGGGGTGCGAGCGGCCCCCCCAAAGCGGCGGGAGGACACAGAGCCCCCGCATCGCCCACGCTGCGTCCATCAGCCGCTCGGCTCACTTTCATCTTTCGAGGTGCGGGGCCCCGGGCTGGGCCAGGAGGTCCCACAGGGGCCCCGGGATGGGCCTCGCGGTCCGGGGTGCAAGGCGCGGGGGTCCCCCCTGTTGTAGGCCAGGAGGTCCCACAGGAGCTCCAGGATAGGTCCCCCGCGGTCCGAGGTTGCCCAGCGTGGGTGGGGTGGGGGAACTCTCACTTGGAGAACTGCGCCTGCGCGGCGGCCAGGCCCAGGCCGGCGGGGACCAGGTGCGGGAACGTGCAGACGGCGCAGGCGCACAGGCCCGTCCCGCCGCCGGGGAGCGCGAACGGGCCGCACGGAGGCTCCTCGAGCGCCAGCGCCAGGGACTGGGCGGGGCGCAGCGCGGCGGGGGGCGCCGGGACGCCGGGCGCCAGCAGCACGGGCCCGGGGGCGAGCAGGGGCAGGCCGGCCAGCAGCAGGCGCGGCGGCGCGGGCCCCGCGCCCTCCCCCAGCGCGCGGCGCAGCTCCCGCAGCGCGCCCCCCAGCAGCAGGATGCAGTGGCGCGCCAGCAGCAGCGTGGCCATCTTGGAGAGCTTGCGGCCCGGCGCGCCCTGGCAGTGCGCCGCCGAGTAGGGCAGGATGACCTCGCGCAGCGCGTCCATGGCCACGTTCAGGTCCTGCATGCGCTTCCGCTCGCGGCTGTTGATCTTGCGCCGCAGCTGCTGCTGCTGCTGCTGCTGCTCCTCTCGGGGGTCCGTCCGGGAGCCGCCGTCCGCCTGCGCGCCGGGCCCCGCTGCTCCCGAGCCCCGGGGGTCGGCGGGCGCCTCGGCCTTGGGGAGCAGGGAGGCCGTCGTGAAGGAAGAGGAGGCCGCGGAGGAGGAGGAGGCGGCGGCGGGATGCGGCCGGCAGCCCACCAGTTCGTACAGGGACGCCCCGAGCGGCGCGTCTCCCGGCCGCTGTGGCCGCAGCATGGTGGCGGGGGCCGCCTTCACGCGCGCCGGGGGAACCGCATAGTGCATCGGGGGCGGGGGGCGGCCGGGGCCGGCGTGGCCGCCCTTCAGGAACGCCCAGGGGTGGGCCTCGGGCAGCTGCCCCGCCCCGAGAACCTGCGAGAGGGGAGCCGGACAGCGGCGGTGGCGGCGGCGGGGCAGCGCCCGCGCAGACCCTTTAAAAGCTGCTTGGGAGCCGGCACCGCCGGCCGCGGGACGCAGCCAATCGCCGCGCGAGACCGGGCGCAGGCGCGCGCTGATTGGCCGCCGGGTCCGGGGGGCGTGGCTGGCGCCGGAGGGGGAGGGGTGTGAGCCGGGACAAGACGCAGCCAATCGCCGCGCGAGGCCGGGCGCAGGCGCGCGCTGATTGGTCGCCGGGCGCGGGGGCGTGGCTGGCACCCGGAGGCGGTGAGAGCAGGCCCGGGACGGGCTGGCGGGGAGCCCCAAGAGCCGCCCTTGGGGCGAAGGGAGGGTGTTGGCGGGGCTCTGGTGGCACCGGCGAGGCCGAGGCTCCTGGGCCCCCACCCCTCCTCGCTGCCTGGACTTTTGGGGTCCTTGTATTCATGCTGATTTACTGGAACTGTGGGCAAGTCCACAGAACGTGACACGCCCCGGTACCCGCCGGGAAGGATGTAGCTGGTGGCGTTAGGACATTCACTGTGGTGCACCCACCCCCAGACCATTTTCATCTCGCAAACCCGAAACTAAACCCATGAAGCAGCAGCTACCCTCCCTGCCCCTCCCCCTCCCCCAGCTCTGTCCAGGGATTGGACCCCGGGGGGCCCGGCAGTGGGATCAGAGTGGCTGCAGGGCTGGCGGCTTCACTGGGGCGACGCCCTCAGTGTCCGTCTAGGCCGGAGCCCCGCAGAGCTCCTCTCGAGGCTGAGCGACCCCAGGCCCGCTGCGTCCGGTCCTGTCTGTCATGGGTGCGTGGAGGACACGCGGGCTGCTCCCTCCTCTGGGGCGTTGTGAGCCATGCAGCCACGGACACGTGTACCATGTTTTTTTAAATGCTACCTGATTGCCCACCTGATTTCAAAAGTGACTGATTTTGATTCCCGCTGGTTTTGAGGACAGAATGTGTGGGCTCAGGGGCCAGGAGCGTCAGGTGGTGACTGCGCACCTCCCTCTGGCTCCCTCTGCTCTGGGGCTGAAAGCCAAGGGTTTGGGTGTCTTTCCTCCCACAGGGGCGGGGGGTGTTCACCCCATCACTCACTGGTTCTCCTACGAAAAACTCACACACAGATTGGCCTCATCAGGAAAACACACACTCACATACTCACACACACACACACACACAAACACTCATACACATTTATACTCACATACACTCACATTCACACACATACACACTTATATTCACACACACATACACATATTCACACACACACATACACACATTCACACATACACACAGGGATTGGCCTCTCATCAGGAACACACACACATTCACATACACACACACTTACACACATATGCACTCATACACACAGTCACACACACACAGACACATACATACACACACCCTCACAGACTCACACATATATACACACACCCATACACACATACACATTTTCACACACAGTCACACACACACAGATACATACATACACACACCCTCACAGA
>CM050514.1:1367500-1442500 GCA_027563665.1 Antrozous pallidus | reverse complement strand
TGTGTGTGTGTGTGTGTGTGTGTGTGTGTGTGTGTGTGAAAGAGACAGAGAGAGAGAGAGAGAGAGAGAGACCAGCCAGAGCAGGCTGCCCCCACTGCTGAGCTAACGCTGTGGGGCTCGGGGGTCCGGAGAGGGCGGCTCTGTACATGCAGCCTGGGGCCTACAAGCCCTGCAGGGGGCTCCGGAAATGTGCGTGGGGATGGGCTGACCCCGCTCACCGGTGC
Source organism: Antrozous pallidus (assembly GCA_027563665.1). Taxonomy (NCBI): domain Eukaryota; kingdom Metazoa; phylum Chordata; class Mammalia; order Chiroptera; family Vespertilionidae; genus Antrozous; species Antrozous pallidus. Next base: position 1,442,276 of record CM050514.1, on the reverse strand, counting down.
TCCCTGGGACACGTGGCTCCCCGCCGTCTGGCCCCTGTAGCCCCCCGAGGAGGCACAGGGCACACCTGCCGGCTGTGGGGTCGCCTGGCAGGGCGGGGGCAGGCCGGAGCCCAGAGCACCTGGTCTGGTTGAAGCACACAGAGTCCGGGCACTTGGCGGGGCGGGGGGCGGGGGGCGTGGGCGGGGGGCGGGGGGGCTGAGGACACGGGCTTTGCTTTGGGGGGGGGGGTGGAGTGGCTGTTGGGAGCCCAGGGCCCTCGGAAGAGAGCTGGGGTGTGGGGGTTAGGGGATTGGGGGTTGATAAGGAGGTAGGCAGAGCTGGCGGCGGCGGGGGGGGGCAGGACCATGAAGGCTGGGACATGGGGGGGATGGGGGTGATTAGGAGATGGGGGTGGGGGTGATAAGGAGGAAGGTAGAGCGCGGGGGGGGGGGGGCAGGACAATGAAGGCTGGGACGTGGGGGAGTGGAGGACGCCCCAGGAGGGGAGATGATGACCGAAGAGGGAGAGAGAGGGTGAGCGAGGCAGGGAACCCGCCCGAGGCAGGCACCCCTCTCTGCGGGCTGGTTCGGGCTGGTTTCCACGGCTGTTTAGAGCGGTTCCTGGAAGGGTTGAGACACGGCAGGCGCCTGCTGCTCTGTCATCGGGTGGAGCATGTTTTCAGAGATGTCCCAACCGAGGTTGCTCAACGGCTGTGTGCGAGCCGCAGGCGTGTGGCCTGTCCCCGGCTTGGGGCGTGCTCCCTGCGAGCGCCTGCACTCAGTGATGCACACCGTGCTCCCTGTATGAACACTTGTACCCAGTAACCCACACCGTGCTCCCTGTATGAACACCTGTACCCAGTGCCCCACACCGTGCTCCCTGTATGAACACCTGTACCCAGTGCCCCACCCCGTGCTCCCTGTATGAACACCTGTACCCAGTGCCCCACCCCGTGCTCCCTGTATGAACACCTGTACCCAGTGCCCCACACCGTGCTCCCTGTATGAACACCTGTACCCAGTGCCCCACACCGTGCTCCCTGTATGAACACCTGTACCCAGTGCCCCACACCCTGCTCCCTGTATGAACACCTGTACCCAGTGCCCCACACCGTGCTCCCTGTATGAACACCTGTACCCAGTGCCCCACACCGTGCTCCCTGTATGAACACCTGCACCCAGTGCCCCACACCGTGCTCCCTGTATGAACACCTGTACCCAGTGCCCCACACCGTGCTCCCTGTGTGAGCACCTGCACCCAGTGCTGCTCACCGTGCTCCTCACACTTAGCTTGGCCTCGGGGGTGCCTGGAGGTTAAGACTCTGCCTGTGTCACAAGTGAGGAATTGATGCTCAGAGCGCGTTGGGGCCGGTTCAGTGTCGCTTGATGCAGTGGCGGCAGACTGGGCTGGGAGGGACTGTTCTGCCTCTCTCACCCTGGGCCTGGCCTCCATGCCCACCGTGCCCACCAATCCCCGCCAATGCCCGTCAATCCCTGCCAATGCCTGCCAATGCCCGCCAATGCCCGTCCATCCCCGCCAATCCCTGTCGATGCCCGTCAATCCCCGCCAATGCCCGCCAATCCCTGTCGATGCCCGTCCATCCCCGTCAATCCCCGCCAATGCCCGCCAATGCCCGCCAATGCCCGCCAATGCCCGTCAATCCCCGCCAATCCCTGTCGATGCCCGTCCATCCCCGTCAATCCCCGCCAATGCCCGTCCATCCCCGCCAATCCCTGTTGATGCCCGTCAATCCCCGCCAATGCCCGCCAATCCCCGCCAATGCCCGCCAATCCCCGCCAATGCCCGCCAATCCCCGTCTATGCCCGTCCATCCCCGTCGATGCCCGTCCACGTCGACGCCGATGTGCGCAGCCGGAGCCTCTTGATGTGTGGTGGTGTCTGTTGGCCACTAGACCTCTTGCCAGGCCAGGTTGTCTGGCCTCGTGGCTGGAAACCCTGCAATCTTCTGGGGTGGCTCCCCGTCCTCCCCGTCCTGCCCGTCCTCCCCGTCCTCACCGTCCTCCCCGTCCTCCCCGTCCTCCCCGTCCTCCTCATCATCACCATCCTCCCCATCCTCCCCGTCCCCACCATCCTCCCCATCCTCCCCGTCCTCCCCGTCCTCACCGTCCTCCCCATCCTCCCCGTCCCCACCATCCTCCCCGTCCTCACCGTCCTCCCCGTCCCCACCATCCTCCCCGTCCTGCCTGTCCTCCCCGTCCCCACCGTCCTCCCCGTCCTCCCCATCCTCCCCGTCCCCACCATCCCCACCGTCCTCCCCATCCTCCCCATCCCCACCGTCCTCCCCATCCTCCCCGTCCCCACCATCCTCCCCGTCCTCCCCATCCTCCCCGTCCCCACCGTCCTCCCCGTCCCCACCGTTCTCCCCGTCCTCCCCGTCCTCCCCGTCCTCCCCGTCCCCACCATCCTCCCCGTCCTGCCTGTCCTCCCCGTCCCCACCGTCCTCCCCGTCCTCCCCATCCTCCCCGTCCCCACCATCCCCACCGTCCTCCCCATCCTCCCCGTCCCCACCATCCTCCCCGTCCTCCCCATCCTCCCCGTCCCCACCGTCCTCCCCATCCTCCCCGTCCTCCCCATCCTCCCCGTCCCCACCGTCCTCCCCGTCCCCACCGTCCTCCCCGTCCTCCCTGCGGCTTTCCGCCCCTCCCTGAGCTGCGGTGCCGGAGGCTGGCGGGCCCCCCTGCTCCCAGGCCGCCTGTGGCTCAGGCCCGGGCCTCCTGCAGCCCAGCCTCGCGCCTGCCTCGGTGCCTTCGGCCCTGCATGTCTGGTCCCCAGCAGGCGGCTATGGTTCCCACAGAGCCTCCCGCGCCAGTGCCCTCAGAGCCCAGTGTCTTCCCTGCCCCCCCCCACAGGGTCAGCCCCCCCACCCAACTGCACATTCTTTTACTCCAATTCTAGTGCAAGTGCTTTCTTGTTCTGGGGCCTAAGTCCGTGCCTGGGACATAAAAATCCCCGATAAGGAAGGAATGAATGAATGAGTAAATGAATGAATGAATGAATGAATCCCAGCCACCCCGTCCCTTCTCCCCTCACCCTGACCCCGCAGAAAGAGCCGTCTGCGCCTCCCCACGAGGCTGTGCAACTTTGGGGGAAAGTCTCGGCCCACAGCGGAGGCCCCTCCCCCCTCCTGCCCTCTGCGGCTCCTGCGACCATGGCTTTCCTCCTAGCTCTGCTCAGCCGGGCGGCCGTGCCCCATGCGGCGGCTCCCGGGCTGGTGCCAAGCTCGGGGCGGGACTCAGCCCCCCCCCACCCGGGGGACAGGTGCAGGTCCCCGAGGACTGGGCTCTAGGCAGCCCTGCTTCTGCTGGGGGACTCCCCCACACACACCCCGTTATCAGCTTGAGCAATTGCTTTCTGGCCGAGAGGCTGGGGCTGCTGTCACTTCTGCATTGCGGGGGGGGGGGGGGGGGGGGACGGGGGACAGCCTCAGGATGCGCCCACAGCCAGGCCCGGCCAGGGAGCCGCCACCCTCAGCAGCTTCCGGAGGAACACGGTGCTCTGTCAAGCAGCCGTTTGTTGGACCCCAATATGGAATTTGAAGCACCCCCAAACCCTTCCTGTGCCTCGCTCTCCTCTGCATTTCTGGGTCAGGAAAAGTGTTTCCATGGGCGTGTCCCCCCCGGGCCCCCCATACACACCGCTCAGAGGCTGCTCCCCCCTGGCACTCGAGGGGGGCCAGTGTCAAACTCCCCCCCCCCCACCAAATCAAACAGAATCGGCAGCTGCAGCAACACGCCTCCCCTCTGCTGCGGGGGAGCCCATGGTGCTGAGCCCTCTAGCTCCGTGGCCGGCAAACGGCGGCTCTTTGGCCCCTGGAGGGCGGCTCTTCCACAGAGGCCGGGGCGAGTCTGTGTGGAAGAAGCGGCGTTAGCAGAGGTTTACGTTAAAAAATGTGGCTCCCCGAAGCAATGTCCGTCGTTGTGCTGTTGATACTCGGCTCTGTGGACGGAGGAGTTTGCCCACCGCTAGGCTAGCGCCTCACTCCGCCCTGCTCAATGTCCGCCTCCCGCCCTCAGTCCCTCCGGGCCCAGCGTGGCTGCTGCTGCTCCAGCCATCGGCCCGCCGTCCCCGGGGTCGGGGAGAGGGACGGGCTGGCCTCCCCTCCCGCAGGCGCACCTGCTCCCTCCGCTGCCCGCTCGGTCTGTGCCGGGGCAGGGGGCTGGGGCGCGCCCCGTGTCCCCGCCCATTGCGTTAGAGAGCCCAGCTCTGCTGCCAGGGGAGGCCACAGGTGCTGCTGGGGCAGGAGGGAGAGGACAGCAGAGACCCCCCCCTGCTGGGGGCTGCGCCGTGTCCGGGCGGCCTGGCCGCTGCTCCCCAGGGCCCCTCCCGGGTCGGCTGTGTGGCCTCCTCCTTGCTCAGCGCCCCCCCACCTCCCCAGGTGCTCGCTGCCCACTCCCCCCGCCCCGGGCTGGACTTTTATCCCCTCCCCATTCCTTTGGGAAGGCCCAGCACCTGGTGTTCCCGTTGCTATAGAGATCACCGAGCAAGGCCCGGCCTGAGGCTCCCGGAGGGGTCCCCCCACTTCCCACGCTTTTGGGGTGTGGCTTCCAGGACAGGCAGTGGGACCTGGAAGTGGCTTTGGGCAGTTGTGTGTGGTGGGGGGAGGAACTCTCTCCCTCTCTTCCCCCCTCTCCCCTCCCTCTCTCCCTCTCTTCCCCCCTCTCCCCTCCCTCTCTCTTGCTCCCCCTCCATCTCTCCTCCCTCTCTCCTCTCTCTCTCTTTCTCCCCTCCCTCTCCCCTTCCTCTCTCTTTCTCCACCTCTATCTCTCCCCCTCCCCCCAGGTGGTGAGGACTGAATGCTCGGACAGGCCCAGGAGGGGTTGGGGACAGGCAGGAGGGAACGGGATGCCTGTCCCATGGAGAAGGCGACAGTGGAGTCCCTCTCGGACCCCCATGGCCTGTCGGGAGGCGGTGACCTCGCAGGGGTGACCCCATTAGAACGAGGTCATCAGGAAGGGCCCTGGGCAGGGACCGTGTCCGTGTGAAGGGGTGGGGGCTCAGAGACGGACCTGTGCCAGGGAGACCGTGTGAAGACACACAGGGGTCCCCCCCAGGCCTCAGGAGCCCCCGGGGCCCACCCTGGTCTCGGACTGGCAGCACCACTGTGCGAAGGGCGTCCTGTCGGGGTGGCACCCAGCTCAAGGGATGCTGTGCGTCTCCACCACCGGCCTCCGGGCCCCCACGAGGGGAGCGGGCTGGTTTCCGGGGGGTGCGGGCCCGTCCCGGAGGCGGGTGGTGTGGGCGCTCCTGTTCCTGCCCTCCCCCCCCCCCCAGCCCCGATTCCACGTCCTGCCTTTCCCACAGAGACGGCAGTCAGGCCCCGCCCCCGTGTGTTCACCGATGTGAAGGGGAGCCTGAAGCTACACTCCGCAGGCGGGCTCCGGGGCTGAGCGTCGACCTGTGAACCAGGAGGTCGGGGTTCGATTCCCGGTCGGGGCGCAGGCCCGGTGCAGGCTCCATCCTCAGGGTGGGGTGTTTCTCTCTTCATCTCCCTTTCTCTCTGGAATCAATAAAAAACACTTTTCAGCCCAAACCGGTGTGGCTCCGTGGACAGAGCATCGGCCTGCGGACTGATGGGTTCCGGGTTCGATTCCGGTCAAGGGCATGGACCTTGGCTGCGGGCACATCCCCAGTGGGGGGTGTGCAGGAGGCAGCTGATGGATGTTTCTCTCTGATCGATGTTTCTGACTCTCTCTCCCTCTCCCTTCCGCTCTGTAAACAATCAGTAAAATATATTTTAAAAATACTTAAAAAAAAAAGTAAGGTGCTTTTCCAATGAGCCGCACCCGGTGTAGCTCAGAGTGGCCGGAGGGGCGGGCGTGGGGGGTGCCCTGTGCGGAGCCTGCAGGCGGCCTGGGCCCGGTTGTCCAGCCCGGCCAGCTCCCCAAGGCCCGGCTCTCCCCGCAGCTGGACGGAGCTCCGCCCACAGGGCCAGGCGCTGCCCCAGGGGTGGGGAGGGGGGCTGATCGCCCGCCCTGCAGGTGCCAGCCGCCCCCCAGCCCTCGATGGGAAGTTCATGGGCTGTTAATACGCCGGAACCAATCTGCGAATGGACTGCGGCTGCAGGTCCTGGGAGAGCGCGCACGTGTGCCCCCATGGCTCTGTCCCCCGGCCCCCATGGCTCTGTCCGCAGAGAGCACAGCCCCCTCCACCCCCCACCCGCCCGGGGCTGGCTGGCGCAGGCCTCACAATCCGCAGCGCAGTGGGGAGCCCGTGACGGGCAGGAGAGCGGATGGTTTGAAAGGTTGGAATTCGCTTAGATCCTAGATCACAGGCCTTTTCTTAGGAGCAGAGCCACAGCACAGGCTGCCTCCTCGACAGGCGGCCATGGGGGGTGGGCGGGGGGGCGGGGGGGCCCCAGGGCCCGTTGGTGTGGGGCTGGGACTGTCGCTGGCTTCCGGGTGAGAGAGTGTGGTCTCAGGGCTGCAGGCTGTTTGCTCAATCCCCACAGAAATGGGGGGGGGTGTCCAAGGTTGAGGGGCGACCCATCCCAGTCGGCCTGCTCACCCCTCACTGGCGAAGCGTGGAGCGGGGCACCGGGGGAATGGATTTCCCTGTGGGGTCATCCGAGTGCATCCCCCTGAAGCGCCCTGTGCCACACTCCTGCGGCCTCGTGGTCAAGTTGCCCGTAGTTCTTATGGGGGTGCCTCCTGGTTGGGCCCTAAGACGTGGTCCGGGCCCTGGGGGTGGGCTCGGTGGCTGGAGACCGGCCCAAGCACGCCCAGGCGGCCTGATTGTCCTCAGAGCTCGTGCCTGGCTTGTGGGCTCAAACCCTGGAGACTGAACCCCAATCTTTCTGCAGCTGCAACCAGGGAGGTGCTCCGAGGGTGCAGGGTGAGGAATGGCCCCCTCTCGCTCTGCTCCCCCAGCAGGTGAGTGAGAGGAGAGCAGGACCCCATGTGGGCAGCTGCGTTTCAGAGACATTCCTGTGTTTTTCTTTATTGAGGAGTAAGACTACCCCACCACCACCACCTCCCCAAAGCCTGCACTGGTGGGCCTGGCCCTGTTAGTCCCACATTCCCCCTCCTCTACTCCCCCTCCCTCCCCTGCCCCCTCCCCCGCACCCTCCCCTGCCCCCTCCCCTGCCCCCTCCTCCGCACCCTCCCTTGCCCCCTCCCCTGCCCCCTCCCCCTGCTCCCTCCCCCTGCTCCCCCCCCGCAACCCTCCCCTGCCCCCTCCCCTGCCCCCTTCCCTGCCCCCTCCCCCGCCCCCCTCCCCCTGCCCCCTCCCCCTGCTCCCTCCCCCTGCTCCCCCCCGCCCCCTTCCCTGCCCCCTCCCCCGCACCCTCCCCTGCCCCCCTCCCCCTGCTCCCTCCCCCTGCTCCCCCCGCCCCCTCCCCCCGCACCCTCCCCTGCCCCCTCCCCCGCACCCTCCCCTGCCCCCTCCCAGGCAAAACCACCTAGTCCAGGCCCTCAGGACCCTCCTTGCCACCAACACCTTGCAGACCCCACGGTGCCGAGGCGTGCTGTGCCCCTGCCACGTGCTGGGTGCCACGCCTGGGAAGCAGTGGCATTAGCAGGAGGGACACAGGCACACATACAGCTGGTGATTGGGGGTCATGCCCCTGCCCAGCCTCCTGGGCACCGTGAAGCACTGACTTTGAAGACCAAGTGGCCCGGTCAGCGGGGCTCAGGGGTTGAACATTGACCTATGAACCAGAAGGTCATAGTTCAATTCCCGGTCAGGGCACAGGCCCGAGTCACAGGCTTGGTCCCCAGTGGGGGGCGTGCGGAAGGCAGCGGATCAGTGATTCTCTCTCATCATGGATGTTTCTCTCTCTCTCTGTCCCTCTCCCTTCTTCTCTGAAAGCAATAAAACTATTGCTTGTTGTTGCAGAGTGAGAACATTGGGGTGAATGGTCCTTGCTGGTCCTTCCTGTGGGGGTGCCCTGCAGGCTCTGTGTGGATGGGGCGGGGTGGTCTGAGTTGCTGCCCTCCTGGCTCTGATGGAGTCTCCACTCCAGGGACATGCTGGGAGAAGTGGAGGTCACCTGCAGTCCAGCCTGGCTCCATGGGCATGGACAGACAGAAGGTCACTACCAGGGCACAGGAGCCTCGGGCTGGCGGCATCACCCAACCTGTTAGAAGAACAAAGGTAACACTGACGGGAGGGTGAGGGGGGGTCTCCTCATCAGGGGGCAACGGGAGCAGGTGTTGCAGAGTCCTGTCTGGCCACTTAGCTACCCATTCCCAAAGGAAGTGTCTGCAGCCTCCCTTTGGGGTTGCCTGAAAGCACAGCTTTGCTTTTGTTTTTTAGTTTAGGGGATCAAGCTCTTTGCTGGCCTCCGTGATGCACTGAGAGGTGCTGTGACAATGTAGCAAGCGCTGCGACAATGTAGCGAGTGCTGTGACAATGTAGCAAGAACTGCAACAATGTAGCGAGACCTGCAGAAATGTGGCAAGTGCCACAACAATGTAGCCGGTGCTGCAACAATGTAGCAAGCGCTGAGACAATGTGGCATGTGAATCCCTTTCCTGCCTTTCCCTCCAATGAAACTACTTTTCAATTCTGCATCTCCATTCAAACCAGCCCCCCAGCCCCCATAGCTGTTCCCTTGCTCCTGCCTGGCGCCCTGCATGTGCCTCCCGGACAGCCAGCATCTCCACAGAGAAGCAGTGTCTGGTCGCGGGCCGGGCGGGGAGCCGCCTGGCTCTGCGTCTTGACCCAGGCCCGGCCATCTGGTGCGGCTGAGGGCATGAGCGCATCGGCACATGGCCCGCCAGCACACCCGCCATTGTTCTCCGTGGGGTTAGCTCAGCGACCTCAACAAAGGGGGCAGCTCTGCCTTCGGGGTAAACACAGCCGCTGAGGGGTTTTTTCTGCCCGGGGACATGTCAGGCGAAGGTTTACGCAGGCGAGTTGGCAAGCCGCCCGACATGCTCTCACTGTGTCTGGGACGCTCTGACGGGGCGGTGTGGGTGCTGCCCGTTTGCCTGGAGAGTGTCCTCTCTCAGGCCTGCCCATCGGCACGAGGCGTCCACGTAGACACCTGCCTTTAGCGCCCCCTCCCCACCCGGGAACCAACATAAGATCCGCCTCGGAGACTTGGCGGTTTTTCAAAGTCACGTTTGGGAAGGCAGATGGGGTTCCGCGAGCACTTCGGACAGGGTCTGTTTGGCTTGTGTTTTCTGGGTGGGAGTCCCCGTGCGCTCTGTGGCTCTCCCCCTCTAGCGAAGAAGGGGCTCCATGCCCCGACCAGTGTGGCTCAATGGATAGAGCGTCCGCCTGCAGACTGAAAGGTCCCAGGTTCAATTCCGGTCAGGGACATCCCCAGTGGGGGAGAGTGCAGGAGGCAGCTGATCGATGTTTCTCTCTTATCGGTGTTTCTGACTTTCTATCCCTCTCCCTTCCTGTCTGTAAAAAATCAATAAAATATACATTAAAAATAAAGAATCATATGGGCTGGAGAAGGAGAAGAAGAAGAAGAAGAAGAAGAAGAAGAAGAAGAAGAAGAAGAAGAAGAAGGAGGAGGAGGAGGAGGAGGAGGAGGAGGAGGAGGAGGAGGAGGAGGAGGAGGAGGAGGAGGAGAAGAAGGGGCTCCATGACCAAAAACATCTGTATTCCTTCATCTGCCCATCCATCCCCTCATCCTTCCGTCCATCCGTCCGTCCGTTCGGTGATCAGGACGAGCACTCACTATGTGCTGGGCGCCGCCCTACATCGCGATCAGGACGAACCAAGACCTCTGCCCCCCGGACGCTTACCTTCCGAAGTAATAAACTCCGAAGGCAATAAACTGAGACTGTGGGGTGGGGATGGGAACACAGAGCAGGGGAAGGTTTGAGGGTTAAAAAGGAGGTGAAATTACTGCCTCAGATTCTGCTGTATTTTGTTCTTTAGACTCCACAGGTGGCATCTGTAATACTTTCAACAACGAAGGTTTTTAAAAAGAAATGGAGACTGAGCGCGGGTGGGTGGGTAACGACACACATGGGTGACCGGTCGGCCTTTGATGGGAATGAGGCGCGGACAGGCTGAGGACCGGGGGCCAGGCTCAGGAGAGGTGCACAGCCCCCCCCCCCCCGACTTTCCCGGCAGTTCGTGCCCCGAGAGCGGCCGATGGAGACCGCAGGACCCCAACAGAGACGGGTCTGCGAACACCGGGAGCCTCTCTGGAAGCGGTTCTGGTCCGGCAGCCGATTCCAGGGCTGAGAACTGGAAGGGGGGGGCACCCCAGCCCCGTCTCACACCACCGACGCCTGGCCCCGGGGTCTGTCTGAACCCCGAGGCGGGAAGACTGGGGTTCCTGGCGAATTGCTGCACTGGGTACAGGTGGCACAGCCAGCAGGGGTTCGGCCCAACGCACCGGCCTCAGCTCCTCACTGAGCCCCCCATCGAGTCCCCCCTCTCCGCTCGCCTGCCCTGTGCCTTCCTCCTCCCTTGCCTGGCGCCTCAGGAGCTGCTAACTGCCAAGGCCTTTCTGCCATAACCCTATCCCAGTGGTCGGCAAACTGCGGCTCGTGAGCCACGATTTGCCCCGCTGTTGGCTAATGAGTTTGCTGATCACTGACCCAGACTCTCGATTCCAATAATGACAGGCTGTTGTTGTTCCTTGTGATTAAGCCCCTATCCCAGGGGTCAACAAACTCATCAGTCGACAGAGCGGCAAACCGTTGCTCCCAAGCCGCAGTTTGCCGATCACTACCCTAACCCTAATTCTAACCTACCTAACCATAAGTCTAACCCTAACCCTCACCCTAACCCTACCCTAACCCTAATCTTAACCCCAAAGCCTAACTCTAACCCTAACCCCAACCCCTAACCCTGACCCTAAACGTACCCTAACCCTAACCATAACCCTAACCACTACCCTAACCCTAATCTTAACCCCAAAGCCTACCGTAACACTAACCCAAAGCCTAACTCTAACCCTAACCCCAACCCCTAACCCTGACCCTCACCCTAACCCTAACCCTAAACGTACCCTAACCCTAACCCTAACCTTATCCTAACCCTAACCCCGACCCTGACCCTAACCCTAACCCTAATCTAATCCTAACCCTAACCCTAACCCTACCCTAACCCTAACCTTAACCCTAGCCCTAACCCTAACCTTAATCCCAAACCCTACCCTAACACTAACACTAACCCAAACCCTAACTCTAACCCTAACCCCAATCCCTAACCCTGACCCTAACCCCTAACCCCTAACCCTTGACCCTGACCCTAACCCCTAACCCCTGACTCTGACCCTGACCCTAACCCGGGGTATTGGGGACAGAAGTGATCCAGACACCAAGGGGGCGCAGGGCAAGGGGGTGGGGCCAGAGCCTGGGGCCTGGGGGTACAGGGGGACCTGGGTAGGGGGGGGAGGGGGGGCAACCTCATGGCTCCTGAGTTACAACCTGGCTGCCCCCACTTACTAGCTAGGCCCCCAGCAGGTGACTCCTCCTGCTGTGCCTGTTCCCTCACCTCAAATGGAACAGACGCCATCCTCAGCGTCACCCTCAGCGTCACCCTCACCCGTCACCCTCACCGTCACCCTCACCGTCACCGTGAGAACAGAGTTAGAGCCAGCCCAGCTCCCTGCGGTCAGCTCCCGGCCTTCCACCCCGAAGATCCTGAGCCCCCCAAGGCCTAGCTCCAGCTACCACCTGCTCTCACCTGCGTCCTGTTGTCACCGCAGCGCCCCAGGACCAGGTCCCCCCAAACCCAGCCTGTCACGGAGATGTGGGGTTCTCGCTCAGTGCCCCAGGGCCATGGTCCCCCAAAACCCAGCCTGTCACCGAGATGTGGGGGTCCTGCTCAGCACCCCAGGGCCACCGTCTCACCCCCCCGGAAACCAGGGCTCCTGTGACTCGGGCCCAGTGAGGGGTGAAGGCCCAAGGGCAGAACCTGGGGAGAGACGTGCAGGAGGCTCAGCCCTCCACCCGGGTCAGCCCAGCCGAGTGGGGGTGGGGCAGGGGGCTCGGGGACAGCCTCACAGACCTCAGGGACAGGTGGTGGCCCCAGGGCAGGGTGTGGGGTGTGGCTGGGGAAGCGTAGGAGGAACCGAAGACCCCGGCCGGGCTGTTCCTCCGCCTCCTCTCCGGTCCCCTTTCTCCGGGAGGGTCGCCACCCCCACGAAAGACCCTCTCACCTCCAAGTAGCCGCTGGGGACTTCCCTGGCTGGCCCTGCCCCTCCCCAGCCTTGGGCCACCCTCCGGGAGCTTCGGCTTCCGACCGGGGCGACTCTCTCTGTGGCCCAGTCCCTGCTGGGCGCTCCGTTTGGGGGTGCTGGGGGTGGGGGCGGGGGGCTGGGAGCCGGGCTTGGAGGCTGGGGTCCATCCTGGCGGGCTGCGGCTGCCCGGAGAGAGCTTGCTGAGCGGGGAGGGGCTTCTTCTTATATTTTATTTTATTTTTTGCTTCTAACAAAGGCACCTCTCCTCACCCGCAGCCCCGCGGGCGCAGGAGGCCTGACTCCACGTCTCAGCGAGTCCTCTCTGTTGGGATTTCGGAGTAAAACCTTTAGCTCTGCCCTCTCTCTCTCCCGGGACCCGCGGCGCCCTCGGCCCTCCTCCCCGCTCCCCTCCCCGCTGCGGGCCCTTCCGCGGGCGGTGGGCGGTGGGTGAGCGGGAGGGTGGGCGAGCGGGAGGCTGAGCGAGCCGCAGCGCCGTCTCTGGGCGCCCACTCCTGGGGCAGCGGTCCCCCGTGGAGCCCGCAGGCCGGCCCAGCTGCGGATGGAGCCCCTCCTGCGGGCGCCGCTTACAGAAGTGGGGGTTCCAGCCAGCGCCTCCTCCGTCCCGTGTCCTGGTGTCCGGGGTGCAGGGCACTTCCGCCGGGGCCCCCAAAGAGGCCCGACCATGCAGCGAGGCCCCAGGCCCTGTGGGTCTGAGGGCGAGTGTCCTCCGTGCGAAGCTGCTCTGTCCTTGGCCGGACCCCTCCCCATGCTCCAGGCGGAGCCCCAGAGTGTGAGGAGACCGGCCCGGAGTGCGCTGAGGCCGCACCCCCTGTTGCTCGAGGCAGGACCCGGGGTACAGAAGGCTGTGGATCTCGGCCGGCCGAACAGAGGGGCGGGAAGAGGTCCCGAGAGTCGGGCTCACAGCCTCCCCGCACCCGACACACGTTGCAGTTCAAGGCCCAGCTGGGCGCGGGGGAGGGTCGCACAGGCCTCGGGGAAGGGAGTGAGGGCGCGTGGCCCTGCTGCCCTCGGCCCTCCGCCGCAGCTGATGCGGGGCGAGGCCTGGGCGCACAGGCTGGCGGCGGCTACAATCCTGGCTGCCCAGCCTGAGCGCCTGGAGGCCCCCCACCCCCACCGCCCCCCAACTCGGCCAGGGCCCGCCTCGCCCCTAAAGCCCCCAGTCTCCCGCAGGAGTGAACACTTCACTTTCTACACGCAGTCCTCAGCCTCAGGCGCCGGGAAAGACCGGAATTAGAGACAGAAAATAAATCCACAACACGGGATGGTGAGCCCCGAGAAAGGGTGTGTGTGTGTGTGAGAGAGAGAGAGAGAGGAGGGGGGAGGGAGGGAGAGAGGGAGAAGGAGAGGGAGAGAGAGAGAGGAGGGAGAGGGAGAGGGAGAGACAGGGGGAGAGAGAGAGAGAGGAGGGAGAGGGAGAGAGAGAGAGCTGGAGTACAGAACAGGCACACAACCTCCTCAGTCCCCCAGGACAACCCCCTCAGCCCCCGAGAGAGCCCTCTCCCCCTGCCCGCCCCGCTGCTGGGAGACACCCCCCTCCCCCCACCGACTCCCACTTGTAGGTAAAATCTCAACACTTGATCATTTATAATCTTTTTGTTTTTGCAACAAAACAGGTAATAAATATTATTTAGCACTTTTTTTCTTTTTACAAAAATAAAACAGATGATACACTCTGGGGGGGGGGGAGCGACCGGGGAGGGTGTTACTGACGGACCGGAGGCCCCAGGCTGGGCCGATTCCCGGACTCAGGAAGCAGGGAGGGGTCATTTGTGTTAAAAGTGGCAGAAGACACGGACAGGGAGAAGGCCCGGCTCGGACCGGGTCGGGCAGTCACGTGAGCGGACAGTTTCACAGCACACGGACCTGTCACTGAGATATGTACACATCGAGGAAGGAAAGCCAGCACCCCAACACCCCAAATGAGACTTGGCAACAGCCTGAGCCCCCCCAGCCCTGGACACCAGGCCGTCCTCATCGGGCGGGGCCTGGCCTCTGGGCGCTCAGAGACCGGAGGGGGCAGCGGCGGACTCTGAAAATAACGAAAAAGCCGCCGCGCCGCCCGCGTGGACAGCGAGGGCCGCCCGCGCTGAGCGTCCCGGAAACGCGCTGCTGCTGCTGCTGGAAAAGGGGGCGCGGGGCCCGCGGGGAGGACGCGCGGTTCGCACAGGGCGAGGGAGACGGATCAGAAACCCTGCCTGGACCGATCAGGGAGCTTCTGGTACGGGCTCCTTCCCGGCCTCCCTGCCGCTCCGGCCCCTCCCCAGAGGCCCCGCCGCCCAGCCAGAAACCGGAGAAAGAGGGGGAGGGAGTCCCCAAGCCTCCCTCCCCACCCCCAAGTAACAAATGCAGCCAGAGCCAGGCCTGGCCCCCCGAAACCAGCGCTGAGAACCCCCTCTTGGGGGGCGGGGGGTATCTGGGGAGGTGAGCACCCAGCAAAGCCCTCTACAGTGTGTCCGCCGGGCAGCTAACAGCTAACGCCAGAGGCTGGGCCAGGCCCCTGGGCGCACGCCCCACTCCCTCCCCAAGTTCAGTGCGCCCCAGGGAGGCGGGGGAGCTGACCTCCCTCCCCAAGTTCAGTGCGCCCGGCAGAGGTGGGAGCTGGCCTCGCACCCCTGCCCCCCAACCCAGCCCCAGGCCCCAGCGCAGTCGCCAGTCCTGGCTTCCCCGCCGCCTCCGCCCCTCCCCGCCCCACCCTGACCCGCCAGCCGGGCTACTTGGCGTCTGAGGCGAGGCGCGGCAGGCTGCCCGCACCCATGGCCGCCACGTGGTGGTGGTGCGGCGGCGGCACCTGGCACAGGCTGCAGGGGCAGGGCACGGCTCCCCAGTGCTGGAACCCGCCGCCTCCTCCTCCTCCGCCGCCGCCGCCGCCGCCGCTGCCCCCCAGCGGGGTCCCCGCCGCCGCTGCCGCCGCAGGAGACTTGAGCAGGCCGTGCGGGGGCCGGAGGGCGCCCACCGACGACAGCGCGGAGCCGGGCAGGGCGGCGCCGGACACGGCGGGCGGCAGGAGCGGGTGGTGCACGGCGGGATGGTGCGCGGCCGCGGGGTGCGCGGCGGCGGCGGCGGCGGGCAGGGGCCCGGAGTGCGCCAGGCCCCCGCACGGGCCCGGGTGGAAGCCGGCGTGGTGGCCGCCGCCGTAGACGTCGCTCAGCAGGCGCTTCATCTCCTCCAGCGAGCTGGTGAGCATGAGGATGTAGTTGCGCGCCAGCAGCAGCGTGGCGATCTTGGAGAGCTTGCGCACCGACGGGCCGTGCGCGTAGGGCATGACCTCGCGCAGCCCGTCCATGGCGATGTTGAGGTCGTGCATGCGCTTGCGCTCGCGGCTGTTGATCTTGAGGCGCAGCTGCTGCAGCTCGGGCTCCGTCAGCTGCTTCTTGTCCTTCTTGGTGGAGGACGCGGCCGCCGCCGCCGCCGCCGCCCCGGCCGAGGCCCTGAAGCCGCCGCCGCCGCCGCCCAGCTTGTCCGCGGGGTGCGCGCCCGCCGAGCCCAGGGCGCCCCGCAGCTCCGAACCCGGCTCCGGCGGGCAGTCGCTGGGCGTGGACGAGGACACGGTGCCCCCGGTGAAGCCGCCGCCGCCGCCGCCGCCGCCCTTGCCGCGGGCTGCCAGGAACAGCTCGTCCGGCTCCGGCGAAGACGGGCGGCTGGACACCAGGCTGGCGTCCGAGTCCATGGCCTCCCCTGGGAAGGTGGCGGCTGTTGCGGGTCCTTCCTCCCCGGCTTCCCGGCGCCCCGCACGCCGCCGCCTGGGGGAGGAGAGAGCCGGGAGCGGAGTGAGCTCAGCGGGAGAGGAGGCTGCGCCGCGCGGGGTCCGAGCTCGGGGTGGTGGGGAGGGGAGGGGGGAGTCGCCTCCTGGCCACCTCGCCATCCTGGGCCTTCCTTGGGGCGAGGGGGGGAGCAGGTGCGCACACGTATATTCGGCTTCCCTCCCCGCAACCTGCCCTCCGCGCACAGCCACAGGTTGTTCAGGCCGGGAGGGAGCCGTGGGTGGCAGCGTAAGCGCTCACACCTCCCGCCGGCGCGGGAGCTGGCCTCCCGGGTTGGCACAAACAAGTGGCAAGTGAGGGTTTCCTTCGGGAAGGGCCAAGTCTAAATAGAAACGCGGCCCTAACCGGTGTCGCCCAGTGGATAGAGCGTCGGCCTGCGGACGGAAGGGTCCCGGGTTCGATTCTGGTCAAGGGCATGGACCTTGGTTGCGGGCACATCCTCAGTACGGGGTGTGCAGGAGGCAGCTGATGGATGTTTCTCTCTATCCCTCTCCCTTCCTCTCTGTAAAAAAATCAATAAAAAACATATATATTTTTAAAAATAAAAATAAAAGGAAAACGGGAAACTGGCCCGAACAGGTTTGGCTCAGTGGATAGAGCGTCGGACTGCACACTGAAGGGTCCCAGGTTCGATTCTGGTCAAAGGCGTGTGCCTTGATTTCAGGCGCATCCCCAGTGGGGGGTGTGCAGGAAGCAGCTGATGGATGTTTCTAACTTTCTATCCCTCTCCCTTCCTCTCTATAAAAAAATCAATAAGATATATTTTAAAAAATAAAAAATAAATAGATATGCGTTTGGCACCTCACACGCATCCACCGCATCTCCACCCACACCACGGAGCCCACACACGAACATACACGCACCCGGTGCCCGCACCGAGCCCGGGTCCCGGCGCTGTGCCGGAGCCGCGCGGAGCCTGCGGGTGCCCAGGACTCGGGCAGAAGCAGCCCCGGCCGTCCGACTTCTCGTTTGCGGGCGCAGGATGCTGCGTGGGTGCGAGGTGGGTCAGAGCGAGGAGCCGCCGTGGAGGACGGACAGGCAGGGGCGGGCTCGGGGGCCCTCTGCGGAGCTTCGCGGGGCGCAGCCCGGAGGAGGGGCACCCGCCCGGGGGTGTAGCGGGGGCTGTGGAGGGCGGAACACTTACTGTGGGTGCGGTTCGAGGCGCTGGTTCCCGGACGCCGCCGCGGAGATCCGGGCTCGGGCGCGGAGGGCGCGTGGGTCTGGGATGCGCACCCGCACCTCTCCGCGCTCGGCCGGTTTTATAGCGGCGGCGGCGGCGGTGCCCGCGGTGGCGGCCGGAGCGGGGCGGGGAACAATGCGGGGCTGGAGGGGCCGCCGCGCCAATGAGCTGGGTCCGCCGGGGTGGGGAGGGGGCGGGGGGGAGCCGGGAGTGACGTCATCCGGGCTAATTCCGCTCAATGAACCCTGCGGCGCCAGGCCCCACCCCCTCCCCGCGTGCAGCCAATGGGCGCGCTCAACGGAGGTTCTGGAGGAGCTGGAGGCGGGGCCGGGCGGGGAGGGGCGGGGCGTGTGGGCGGCAGGGGCGGAGGCGGCGGGGCGGGCTCGGGGGAGTGCGGAGGACAGAACGGATCGTCGCCGCGGAGAGAGGGAACTTTGTTACGTTTGTTTAAAAATGCGGCGGCCAGGGGGTCGCGCTGGGGGCTGGGGTGGGAGCTCCACAAACCAACCTGATGCCCGGCGGTGAGATGCGCGCTGGGGCCAGAGTCTCTCTTTCTCCTGTTCTCTCTCTCTCCCCCTCCCTCTCTCTCTCCTCTCCTCTCTTTCTCTCTCCTCCCTTCCTTACCCTCTCTCTCTTTCTCCTGTTCTCTCTCTCTCCCTCCCTCCCTCCCTCTGTCTCCTCTCCTCTCTTCTCTTCTCCTCTCCTCTCTCTCCTCCCTTCCTTACCCTCTCTCTCCTCTTCTCTCTCTCTCCCTCCCTCTGTCTCCTTTCCTCTTCTCTCTCTCTCTCTCCCTCCTTCTCTACTCTCCTCCTCTCTCTCCTTCTCTCTCTCTCCCTCCCTCTACTCTCCTCCTCTCTCTCCTTCTCTCTCTGTCTCTCTCCTCTCCTCTCTTCTCCCTCTCTCCTCCCTCCCTTTCTCCCTCCCTCTCTTTCTTCTCTCCTCTCTTCTCTCTTCTCTCTCTCTCTCTCTCTCGGTTCTCCGCTGCCTCTCCCCACCCCACGGGTTCAGCACCCGGATATTTGGACCTCCCCCCACCCCCTCCCGAAAGCGGCACCGGGCACAACGCACCCCTTTCCTGGCACCTAAGAGCTCGCCCAGGAGGTGGACGGCAGCGCCCTCCGCTGGGGGCAGGGCCTGGCGAGGCGCAGGGCGGGGAAGGAGGCGGGAGGGCGCTCCCGAACGGCGTTTGCAGAGAAATGACGACTCCCCGGTAAAGCTGAGGATGGAGCCCGAACCTGGAGCTCAGCGCACACCTTCCTCCATCAGCTCCTGCGTTCAGCGTCCTCCCCGGCCCTCCCCGGACGGGGCGGTCACCCCCGGACTGTCTGCAGGAAGAGGCGCCGGGCCTGGGCGGAGGTTCTGCACCCCCAGCGCCCTACGGCGAGATCCGACCACTGAAGGCCGCGTCCCCACCGGCCGGGCCGGGCTCCGGACGAGGGAAGCTGGGGCCGGGAGAGGTGAAACCGGTCTTGGGTGCCTCCGCCCATTTTGCAGATGGGAAGTGGAGGGGCTGTCTGCCCGCGGAGGTGTTCAGAAAAAGCCTGCTAACCCTCTGGGGGCGGGGGGGGGGGGGGCGGCCTGCCGGGCTGTGGACGCCAGCGTGGTCCCCGAGCAAGCGCGGCCTCCCCCTTTCCCTGCGTGCACCTTCTCCCGTCCGCACACTTCAAACACAGGCGTCTGTTTCCGGGGGACCCGGACCCCGCACTCAGCTCCCGCCCAGCCCAGCTCCGCTCGGGGAACGCACCGTCAGGGGCTGTGTGGCAGCTTTTACTCTGCAGGAGGCTCACACACCAAGCACACACAGACACACGGCAAGCGATTTGCCTCTAGGCTACAAAGTTACAAATACAAGTAACAAATACGAAGAGAAGCTACAATGTTGCTCGCAGGCCCCCCCTCCCCAACTAGGAAGCCTGGCGGCCCGCCCCGGCCACTCTCCCGCCTTCTGGGGGTTCTTTTCTAGCCCGGCCTCCCAGCTGGCCCGCAGCCGGCCGTTAAATACGTATTTAATCCGCGGAGAACCGAAGCGGGGACACGTCCTCCAACGGCTCCATCAGGAGGGTCTGTCATGGAGCCCCGCTCGGAGAGCAGAGCGGGGCGGGGAGGGGGCCTGGCTGCGAGGGCCCCCCCCTGTGGGGGAGGGGATGGGGGGGAGGCGCATCCGGGCTCGTGCGCGGCCGGTATATCTAATGAGCGCAGCCTGACCCCCCCCACTCCCCCCCTCCGTTAGTCCCCATGGTGGCCCGCAGCTCGGCGCCCCAGCTCCTTCTTTAGCCGCTGGTGGCTGCGGCAGGAGAGACAGGGGGAAGATGGGGGGGGGGGGAGGGTCCGATCTCAGAACAGCGCGAGGTCAGAGCCGGGCAGCCCGTGGGGAGGCGGCAGAGCTGGCTTACCGGCCATGGTCCCGCATGGACGCCCCTAAGGACAGCCCCGGTCCCCCAGCCGCGGAGGCCTGCTGGCCTTTCGGGGTCCCCCCTCCCCACGCCTGGGGCTTGGGCGACAGCTCCGGGCTCCGGCCCCGCTCCTGGCAGCCTCCCCGCTGGCCCGGGAGGTGGGGCGCTGTGTCCCCGGCTCCCTTGGCGCAGGGGCAAGTGGGTCGCTGGCACCCGGGCCGCTGCCGCCACAGGAAGAACGGGGGGGTGGGGAGCTGGAGGCCGGCCACGGTGCTGGCCTCTTGCGTCCCGGCGGCGCCCGGGCTCTGGTCCAGCTCGAGTCCAGCGCCGGGTGTGCAGTCCTGGGGGACCCCCCACGGGAGGGACTCCCCCACCCCCTCCTCCGCCTTCACCACCCGCGCGGTCGGAGCGCGCACTCCTGGAGGCCGATGGATCGGGCCGGAGTCGGGCCGCTCCGTCCAAACGGAAGACGCGGCCCCCCGCTTTGTGATTCGCTCCCACAAAGGCCGGTGCGTGTCGCGGCCGCGCTCAGCCGCCAGGCGGCCGGGTGCCGGAGCCAAAAGGCCTGGCGACCCGGATCTCCGAGGGCGCGGACCTCCCTGCCTCCCGGCGGCCTCCCTGCGGCCGCGCCCGGGGCCGTGCGGGGCCGTGCGGGGCCGTGCGGGGCTGTGCGGGGCCGTGCGGGGCGGCCAGCTCCTGGCACTGGGAGCGGAGGAGGAGAAAAGGAGGGTCAGCCATCGCTCTGGGGCAGAACCCTCAGGAATGCAGAGCCGCCTCTTGGCGCTGGAACCCTGGGCCGAGGGGCCCTCGGAGGCGAGCTCTGGCCATCTGTCCCCTCCCAGACTTCCGCCCAGAGACACCCCTGAACACACACACGCACACGCATGTGCGGGCACAGATTCTGTTTCCTGGGGCGCACGGTCAGCCTGCGGGCTGCAGAGCGATGTGTGAGGGACGGGCACTCCCCACGGAGGTGCTCACCTTTGGCCACAGACAGGGAGGCAGGCAGGGCTGGGAGGCAGGGGTGGGGATGGGGGGCAGGGGAGGGAGGCAGGGGTGGGGGCGGGGAGGCAGGAGGAGGGAGGCAAGAGTGGGAGGCAGGGGTGGGGTGGGGGGCAGTGGAGGGAGGCAGGGGAGGGAGGCAGGGGTGGGAGCAGGGGAGGGAGGCAGGGGTGGGGGCAGAGTAGAGGTTAGGGGGTGGGGAGGCAGGAGTGGGGTCAGGGTGGGAGTAGGGGTGGGGGTGGGGTGCTTCATCAGGGAAGCTAAAGAAAAACAACAAAAAGCAGCCAAACAAACCCCCAGAGGGATGGCCCCTTCCCCCTTCCCGACAGTTGCCTTTGGAGTTAACCCGCACCTCAAGTTCACAGGGTGTGAAGCTGGGATAGGATGGAGGGGGGGGTGTACTTTCCTGGATCTCAGCTCCCCTTTCACAGGAGGAGACACTGAGGGGTTCCCCACAGCCCACTGGGCCCCCAGTCTTGCAGCTGCGCCCTCCCCCCAACTATGAGCAGGGCGCTCCCCTCCCGAGTCCGCGCCCCATTTCTGAGACAGGGGCACCTGCACTTAGCGCTGCGGGAGCGCCAGGCACTGTGGAGGGCGGAGGGCGGGGAATGGCACCCCAGGAGCTGTGGGCCGTGGTGGGGGTGCAAGGTCTCCCCATGGCCTTCGGGATCAAGTCTGAGTTTTTTATTTATTGATTTTTTACAGAGAGGACAGAGAGGGACAGAGAGTTAGAAACATCCATCAGCTGCCTCCTGCACACCCCCTACTGGGGACGTGCCCGCAGCCGAGGTACATGCCCTTGACCGGAATCGAACCCGGGACTCTCCATCCACTGAGCCACACCTGTCAGGGCTCAAGCCTGAGTTCTCCACCGAGGCCTGAGGTTCCTGGCCTGTACCCCGCCAGCTCCTCACCCACTACCCCCCCTGCCTTCCAGGGGGGGTCTACCCGGCCAGGTGGGAGGTGTCAGTGAAGTGCTGCGGGGTGGGGGGCCCGGAGCAGGCACAGCCCAAGGTGAGCCCCACAAGAAGCTCTGCGGCTCCCGCGGCCCAGCGGCAGAGCGGCCTGCAGGGGGGAGGGTCCCGGGTCCCATCCCGAAGGGCACAGGCCGGAGCTGGGGGGAGGGTCCGGGTCTGATCCCGAAGGGCACAGGCCGGAGCTGGGGGCGGGGGAGGAGGCTGCCGATCCCTGACTCTCTCATTGGTGTTTGCCCCGCCCCCTTCTGAAACCAGTAAACACACATTTAAAAAAGAAGCTTCCAGATGTCACAGGGTCCCCACAGCTCCAGAGGAGAGCTCCCCTTAACCCTTTCGGGGCCACGAGCGTTCTCCCTCCCGGCTGGGGGGCGGGACACCCCCTCTGAGGCCAACGGCTCCCCGCCCCTCCCGCCGGATCGGATTGGACAGGACTGTAGACCCAGACAGCTGCCCAGGCCCAGCCCGGCTGATGCTCAGCCCCAGGCTCCAGGCTGCACCGCCTGGGTCGGGGTGGGGGGCGCGGGGAGCCCATCGAGATCCAGGCTGGTGGGGCCTCCCTCCCTCGTGGCAGCCACGCGCAGGGAAGCGGGGACCCCTGTCTGTGGGCGCCGGCGGCCCCCCACCAGCCTGCAAAGGGGGGGGCAGCTACTCCTGGGGGGTGTCTATCGGCGGTTCCCCGCCCAGCACGCTCCCCTCCCCGCTCGCTTCCTCCGCCTCTGGTAGTCTCTGTGCCTCCCTCTGCTCCTGCCCCGTTCCTTCCAACACAGGATGTGAATTTTATGTGATTTTCCCTGGTATCCAGCCCTCCGTCAGCCAGGTCAGCCTGTGGGGGAACCGGAGGCTGGGGGCGGGGGGGGGGGGCGTAGCAGGATGTGAGGGAGGTGCCCTCCCCCCCCCCGCCCCCGGTTGTGGGGACCTTCCTGAGCTCTAAGAGAACATAATTCACCGATTTTGTGTTTCCCGATCATAGAAATAACCCAGGTCCTCGTTTTAAAAAGTGGGGCAGCACAGGCATCAGGCTGAAGGGACCTGGAAAACGGGGTGCGTGCAGCCAGGGGGGCGATGAGCAGGGCCTGGGATGGGCTGAGCCGTGTCACCCCCCATTCCCCGGGGGAGTCTCAGCCCTGGGCCTCGGAATCTGACTGCACTGGACATGGGTCCTTGAGGAGGTCATTAGCCGGTGGGCGGGGCTCCGGGGACGAACTCCGACCTGTGAACCAGGAGGTCACAGTTCCACTCCGGGTCAGGCACAGGCCCGGGCTGTGGGCTCTATCCCCAGTGGGGGCTGCAGGAGGCAGCTGACCCATGGTTCTCTCTTCATTAATGTTTCTCTCTCCCTCTCTGATCCTCTCTCTGAAATTAATAACTTTTTTAAGGCAATCAAATTAAGAGGAGGTCATGGGGGACAGCCTTAATTAATAGGACTGACGTCCTTACAAGAAGAAGAGATTAGGACCCAGACACTCAGAGATGACCACTGAGGACACGGGGAGAAGACGGCCATCTACACGCCTATACACACATATACTAGTACACATACACACACACACACATATACTAGTACATATACACACATACACACATATACACACATACACACACATATACTAGTACATATACACACATACACATATACACACATACACATACACACATACACACATATACTAGTACACATACACACACACACATACTAGTACATATACACATACACACATACACACATACACACACATACACACACATATACTAGTACATATACACACACATACACACATATACATACATACACATATATACTAATAAATATACTAGTACATATACATATATACATATACACACATATATACATACACACATACACTAACACATATACATGCACACATATACTAGTGCATATACACACATATATACTAATACACATACTAGTACATATACTAATATATACACACATATATGTATATACTAGTACACATACGTACACACAAACACATATACATATAAATGAGTACACACATATCCCAGTGCACACATACATATACACACATACACACATATGCACAGACATACACACACACACACACATACACGCGTACAGGCTGGGACCCGGCGCCTGGGGTGGCGGGCGGACTCTCAGGTGTGAAACGCCCTGGAAGGTGCCGGCCTCCGGTCTGTTTCACGGGAACGGGGCCTCTCGCCGGCCCCCGGGGGTCAGACGGAGTGTGTGGGGCGCCCTGAGGACCGGCCTGGAACCCAGGACGGGCTCCCTGGATGGCAGCGCTAGGGCTCCTCGTAGAGGAACATTCCAGAAGTGTCTGTGCGCCTCGAGATGGTTGCTGGGAAATAAAAGCAGAAGTGGCTGAATCAGGAGCAGCGTGGCTCTCCCAAGCCTCTGCTCACCGAGCCAGCAGCTCCCCGGCTGTCCCGTCCCCGCACCACCCGACCCGGAGACGGATGTGGGGCGGAACTGCCGGCCCCTGGGGCTCCCCGTGGGCCCCGTCCGGTGACCCGGCGCCGCTCTGCCTCCGGCTCCGCAGCTGCCGGGTGCTCCTGTTGGAGGAATCACTTCCTTCTTTGGAAAAAGAACAGGCCTGTGCCCGCCCCAGGGTACGCCATGTCTGGGATTCCAGCAAATGTCTGCATTTCCCAAATGGGGTGATCACCATTGTCCTGCGTTTTTCTTTTTCATTTTTATATTTCACTAGAGGCCCGGTGCATGAAATTTGTGCATGGGCGGGGGGAGTGTCCCTCAGCCTAGCCTGCACCCTCTCCAATCTGGGACGCCTCGAGGGATGTTCGAGTGCCCATTTAGGGATCAGGCCTAAATGGGCAGTCGGACATCCCTCTCACAATCCAGGAATGCTGGTTCCCAACTGCTCACCTGCCTGTCCTGATTGCCCCTAACCACTTTGCCTGCCAGCCTGATCACCCCCTAATCACTACCCTGCCAGCCTGATTGGTGCCTAACTGCTCCTCTGCCAGTCTGATTGCCCCTAACTACCCTCCCCTGAAGGCCTGGTTCCCCCCCCCCTCAACTGTTTTCCCTTGGAGGCCTGGGTCCCCCACTAACTGCCCTCCCCTGCAGGTCTTGTCCCCTCCAACTGCCCTCCCCTGCTGGCCATCTTGTGTCCACATGGGGGCAGGATCTTTGACCACACATAGGGGCAGCGGCCGCTGCCCACTGCCTGCCACCTCCCCCCCAGACCAGGTTCTAAATGAGCCTTTGTGTTGGAGTGACAGTCAATTTGCATATTACTCTTTTATTAGATAGGATTCTTAGAGAGAGGGGGGAAGAGAGAGGGAGGGAGAGAATCATTGATGTGAGAGCAAAACATCAAGCCCTGCTTCCTGCACGCCCCCTACTGGGGATCGAGCCCGCAACGCAGGCATGTGCCTGACGGAGACCCGAACCCGAGACCCTCAGTGCACGGAATGACGCCCAACCAACTGAGCCCCTCGGGCCGGCGGCACGGCCCCCCTTTTAAACGAAAGCACCCCGTTTCCCGTGTCACAAACCTGGTCAAGCCCCGCTGTGTGGCCCAGGGGTTGAGTACGGATCTATGAGCCAGGAAGTTGGGGTTTGATTCCAAGGTGGGCAGGGGTTTCAGGCTCGATCCCCGGTGGGGGTGGGGGCTGTGGGAGGCAGCCAATCACCGGTTCTCTCTCACCATTGACGTTTCTCCCTCGCTCTCCCTCTGCTTTCCTCTCTGAAACTCATAAACAGGTGTGTGTTTCAAAAAGGAAGTTCTCCAGAATTCCTTCCCAAGAGGAAGAGACAGCCTACTCTCCTGCCTGCTGTTTTGTGAAGAATGGAAGGTGACAAAGGCCGGAGAGACAGAGGGGGCTCATTTAGAACCTGGTCTGGGGGGGCCGGCGGCAGGCAGTGGGCAGCGGCCGCGGCCACGCCCCCCCCAGGCCCTGTGTCCATTCATCAGTCCGTCCGGCCGCAGAGCAACAGCTGAAGGGGATGCTCAGAGCCGCCTGTGGCCCCCCGAGGCCCCAGCTCTCCTCGGGGCGATGTCAGAGGTGGGGCCGCGGCACCCTGAGCTTCCTGGGTGGCACGGCCGGGCGCTGGCCCCAGCAGATGGCCCCCCGGCCCCCCAAGGCGGGCCCACATGTCCGGCTATAGTCTTCTCATTAGCAAACAGAAAGGAAGAGGGAAAGCGAGGCCGGAGGAGACAGCAGAGAGATGAAAAGCGTCCACAGGCATTTACATATTTCCCCGGCTCCCCCGCTCGCAGTGCGGCTCCCTCGGCCGGCCTGCCGCTGGCTGGCCGGCTCCTTCTGTTTGTGTGTTTACTCGGGCTCAACAGATTATGGTAATCAGGCGCATAAATGCACGCCGCTGTTATGGGGCATTTTAATCACCGCGCTTCCACCGGCGGCTTCATTAGAATTCCCGTAATCTCTCTTGTTAGTGTAACAAACAGCGGTAAATGCCACGGCGCGGGATTAGGGCGGAGGCCCGGGACTTTAAAGCGGATATGGAAATGCTGGCGTCGTCGGCGATGCTCCCCGAAATGTCACCCGGGACGACACATCTCACTCATTATCGGGGCGGGAGCCGGCACCCCGAGGCCGGTAATCACGTCTCCCCGCGGAGCGCTGCGGGCCGTGCCCGCACGGTCCCCCCCCGGGGCTTCTGGAACCCCCGGACGGCCCGAACATCCCGGCCCGGGCCGCCCGCGGGGGCACACGATGCCACGTGGCTGGTGCTCCTGGCCTGTGTGAGCCCGGCGTGGCCGAGGGGCAGGTGAACCTTCCGTTCCTTCCGTGAAGCAATGCCGCAGCCACGGGACAAGCCTCTTTTACATCTTTATTTTTTTTAAATATATTTTATTGATTTTTTACAGAGACGAAGGGAGAGGGACAGAGAGGTAGAAACATGTAAGAGAGAGAAACATCCATCGGCTGCCTCCTGCACACCCCGCCTGGGGACGCCCGCCCCCGCCCCAGGCTCTGACCTGACCCGTCCCCGAGGTCCACTCACGGTTCCCTCGCAGGGACGCGGGGACGCGGTCCTTCCTGCCTGGACTCTCTGGGTCCCCACCCCGCCTCCACAGCAGCAGGGAGTGTCCCCCCCCAAGACCGGTCCTGTCTCGGGGGAAGGAGCAGCCTCCAGCTGTGGCCTGGGCAGCCTCGTCCAGGCTCCGGTGCAGAGCCTGCCTCTCCCCCCACGGGACCCGCCCCCACGCCCAGGACAGGGGGCACGCGGCGTCCGGCCGCCCCACACTCACCCACCGGACCCCCTCGTTCTCCAGAGGGGCCTGGGGTCAGCCTCCCCAGGGACCCCTCTCCTCTCCTCGCTTCAGAGCCCCTGGGGCTGCTGGGGCCGGAGGAGGGGCCTGCCCGGCCGTCCAGGGCTCTCCTCTCCCCACATCAGTGGCGCGGAGAGGGGGGGGGGGCAACTGGAAGTGAGCAGGTGGGGCGCAGGCATTAGGGGAACTCACGACCTTCCCTTTCCCCAGCACACGCTGCCCTGTCCCCAACCGTGTGCACAGCCCTCCCTCAGCCCAGCGCCTTTCCCACGGGGCTCAGCACCCGAGCCCCCCAGGGAGCCACAGCCCTCGGCAAATATCACCCCATCCCCCGCCCCCGCCCCGCCACCCCTGCCCCCAGCATGGAGTCCCTCAGCAATTCCCGAAGGCGAGAATGGACGAATGGAGGGCACAGGGGAGGGCGGGAGTGGACGACTGGAGGGCACAGGGGAGGGTGGGAGTGGACGAATGGAGGGCACAGGGGAGGGTGGGAATGGACTGGAGGGCACAGGGGAGGGTGGGAGTGGACTGGAGGACACAGGGGAGGGTGGGAATGGACTGGAGGACACAGGGGAGGGTGGGAGTGGACTGGAGGACACAGGGGAGGGTGGGAATGGACTGGAGGACACAGGGGAGGGTGGGAATGGACTGGAGGACACAGGGGAGGGTGGGAGTGGACGAATGGAGGGCACAGGGGAGGGTGGGAGTGGACGAATGGAGGACACAGGGGAGGGTGGGAGTGGACGAATGGAGGGCACAGGGGAGGGTGGGAATGGACTGGAGGACACAGGGGAGGGTGGGAGTGGACTGGAGGACACAGGGGAGGGTGGGAATGGACTGGAGGACACAGGGGAGGGCGGGAGTGGACTGGAGGACACAGGGGAGGGTGGGAATGGACTGGAGGGCACAGGGGAGGGTGGGAATGGACTGGAGGACACAGGGGAGGGTGGGAGTGGACGAATGGAGGGCACAGGGGAGGGTGGGAGTGGACGACTGGAGGACACAGGGGAGGGTGGGAGTGGAGGACTGGAGGACACAGGGGAGGGTGGGAGTGGACTGGAGGACACAGGGGAGGGTGGGAATGGACTGGAGGGCACAGGGGAGGGCGGGAGTGGACTGGAGGACACAGGGGAGGGTGGGAGTGGACTGGAGGGCCCAGGGGAGGGTGGGAATGGACGACTGGAGGACACAGGGAAGGGTGGGAGTGGAGGACTGGAGGACACAGGGGAGGGTGGGAATGGACTGGAGGGCACAGGGGAGGGCGGGAGTGGACGACTGGAGGGCACAGGGGAGGGTGGGAGTGGACTGGAGGGCACAGGGGAGGGCGGGAGTGGACGACTGGAGGACACAGGGGAGGGTGGGAGTGGACTGGAGGACACAGGGGAGGGTGGGAGTGGACTGGAGGACACAGGGGAGGGCGGGAGTGGACGACTGGAGGGCACAGGGGAGGGTGGGAATGGACGACTGGAGGACACAGGGGAGGGTGGGAATGGACGAATGGAGGACACAGGGGAGGGCGGGAGTGGACTGGAGGGCACAGGGGAGGGTGGGAGTGGACGACTGGAGGACACAGGGGAGGGTGGGAATGGACGAATGGAGGACACAGGGGAGGGCGGGAGTGGACTGGAGGGCACAGGGGAGGGTGAGAATGGACGACTGGAGGACACAGGGGAGGGTGGGAGTGGACTGGAGGACACAGGGGAGGGCGGGAGTGGACTGGAGGGCACAGGGGAGGGCGGGAGTGGACGAATGGAGGACACAGGGGAGGGTGGGAATGGACTGGAGGACACAGGGGAGGGCGGGAGTGGACGACTGGGGGACACAGGGGAGGGTGGGAGTGGACGACTGGAGGACACAGGGGAGGGCGGGAGTGGACGACTGGAGGACACAGGGGAGGGTGGGAGTGGACGACTGGAGGACACAGGGGAGGGTGGGAGTGGACTGGGGGACACAGGGGAGGGCGGGAGTGGAGGACTGGAGGGCACAGGGGAGGGTGGGAGTGGACTGGAGGGCACAGGGGAGGGCGGGAGTGGACGACTGGAGGACACAGGGGAGGGCGGGAGTGGACTGGGGGACACAGGGGAGGGTGGGAGTGGAGGACTGGAGGGCACAGGGGAGGGTGGGAATGGACTGGAGGACACAGGGGAGGGCGGGAGTGGACGACTGGAGGACACAGGGGAGGGTGGGAGTGGACGACTGGAGGACACAGGGGAGGGTGGGAGTGGACTGGAGGGCACAGGGGAGGGTGGGAGTGGACGACTGGAGGACACATGGACATGGGGAGAGCAATGGGCACAGGAGCAAAAGAGCCAGCAAGAGGGTGACCCTGTGTCCGGAGTTAACTGTTCAAGATTTCACGTGCTTCCCCTGGGATCCCCCAGCCAGTGCATGTCTCCAGGCCAGACTGACAGCCAGGCCTCCCCATCACCCCGACTTCCTGCGCCCGCACCCAGCTCCCCTTGTGGGGCCCCTGCCCCCGGGACCGCGGCCGTTTGGCTTCGGGTGCGAGGTCTGTGAGCCCGCGTGCCGTGCCGGCCTCCCCTCCGCTCGCCCCTCTGTCGAGGCGCCCTGTCCAATTGTGACGGTGACAGAGGCACCGGCTGGTCCCATCCCAGACAGCTCACCCGAAAGCCAGGTGCGGGCTGCCATGACCCGGAAGTATTTGGGGGCTGCATCGTGCGGGGTTCCCTCCCAGCAGCCTCCGCTCCACACTTCCCTACCTTTCCCGGGGGTGAGCCGTTCCTGACCCAACAATAACACCAGCGAACTGTAACACCCGCACTTCTCAGAGTAAAGACTGTGTTACCCTCTCTCTACACCAGAAGCCGTCGTTCGGGACATTTCAGCAAGAAAAACCTAAAGAATAAGCTACAGACCTTCCGCAATCCCCCCGTGAGGAGTCCGGAGTTCTGACCGGGGTTAATACATTTGCTGCCGATGGAAAATCTCTCATCGGGACCCAGAGGCGTCTTTGGGGGAGTCGCCTTCGCCGTGTGCTCGCCCGATCTGTGAGTGTGTCTCCTCTGAGGACCCCTCGCTCCCTCGGGGGGTTCCGCCGCTTCCAGCGTGCACAGGGACCCACCTTTTGCCAGATTTGTCTCCACACTTTCACTTTTGGGATGCTATTGTGGACGATCTTCATACATATTGATTTCGGGGAGGAAGGGAGAGGGAGAGGGAGGGGGAGAGGGAGGGGGAGGGGGAGGGGGGGGGGAGAGGGGGAGGGAGGGGGATGGGGAGGGGGGGGGGGGGAGGGAGGGGGGGAAGGGGGGAGAGGGAGGGAGAGCGGGAGGGGGGGGGAGGGGGAGGAAGGGAGGGGGGAGGGGGAGGAAGGGAGGGGGAGGGGGGAGGGGGAGGAAGGGAGGGGGAGGGGGAGGAAGAGGGGGAGGAAGGGAGGGGGAGGAAGGGAGGGGGAGGAAGGGAGGGGGAGGGGGAGGGGGAGGAAGAGGGGGGGAAGGGAGGGGGGAGGGGGAGGAAGGGAGGGGGAGGGGGAGGAAGGGAGGGGGAGGGGAGGAAGAGGGGGGAGGGGGAGGAAGGGAGAGAGAGGGGGAGAGGGAGAGGGAGAGGGAGAGGAAGAGGGGGAGGAGGAGGGGGAGGAGGGGGAGGGGGAGGAAGGGAGAGGGAGGGGGGGGGGGAGGGGGAGAGGGATCAGTGAGGAGGGAGAATCACCGATCGGCCGCCCCCGCACGCCCCACTCTTGGGGACGGAGCCCGAAACCCGGGCCTGTGCCCTGACCGGGCGTCGAACCCTGACCTCCGGTTCACAGGTCAATGCTCAGCCCCGGAGCCGTGCTGGGCGGGCAGAGCGTGTTCTTATCTCGGTTTCCGGCCGTTTGCCAGTGCGCACCGGCCTTCCGTCTGCAGCCTCGCTCTCTCCGCGCTCCGGGTCCGGGTCCTCGGTAGGTTCCCGAGGATTCCGAGGGTGGAGGATCTGTCAGGTCGCCGGTTACTTTTCCCTCGTGTGTGTGCTCCTGACTTCTGGCCTTACCGCTCAGGCTGGCTCCCAGGGTGCTGTGGAGCGGGGCGGGGGTGGTAGGGCGGGGGTGGTGGTGGTGTAGCAGACACCCTGCCCCCCTGCCCCCCCCCCCCCGCCCCTCCTGGCTCCTGCCCCCTCCTGGCGCCTCCTGGCCCTCAGGAGGGGCACCTGCTCTCCTGGCACTCTCCGTGCTGCTGGCTTTGGGGGGGAGGGAGGGGGGGCAGGGCTGTGGCTTCCTTTGGTGCTTTTGGGAGAGAAGAGGGGGGCGGAACACCAAGGAGCAGCAGTGGGCGGGCACAGCTCTCGCACCGCGCCCCTCCCCTTACCCCCCCCGCCCCCCCCCCCACCCCCCCGTGGCCAGGTCCTGGGGGCGGGAGGAGAGAGATAGTCCCACAGGAGGGGAAGGAAACACAACGACAAAGCCAAAACCAGGGCCATCTGCTGGGACTCCCAGCGTCAGGCCTCCTGGGATTAGCATTTCACTCCAGCTTGGTGTCCTTGTGGGGAGGGGAGGAGAGGGGAGGGGAGTGGAAGGGAGGAGGGAGGGGGCAGGCAGCCTCCTCCCAGCCCCCTCCCCATCCCCCCCACCCCCCCTCCGCCTCCCCTCCCCCTCTGGAGCGTCCTGGGTGGTGGCTGTGCCGACGTGAATGCCGAGGGAGAGGCTGAGCATATGTGAGCCTCTCCTAATCCTGCTAATCTCCCTTCAGAGTCTCCGCTGGAGCTGCCCCAGACTGCGGCCGGAGCGAGGGCAGCATTTTCATGACAAACGGGCTTTTTCCGGGCGGGGGCCAGCAGGCAGCGATGGGCCGCCCCCCCCCCCCATCACGGCCACGGGGGGGGGGCGGCCGAGGTGTCACAGGTGTTACGCCGTCCCCCTAAGTTTGCGGTGATGGAAACAGCACCTCTGAGGAGGGGCCTCCCCGCCTTCGAAGCTGACAGGGAAACGGAATGCAGCGCCTTGCGATTTAAGCCTCCCCTCGCCCCCCGCCCCCCATTGCCCCGGCTCTCTCCTGACCTCTCTGAACAGTGACCGCTCCCGAGAGCCACTCTGTCTTCCGGGGGGCAGCCGACGGGTTCCCGGGTTTCCCCACTCCGGTCGGAGGTGCCTCTGCAGACTCTAAGGACTGAGTGGGCGTCAGGGAGCTGGAGCAGGTCCCACCAAGAACGAGAGGAGGGCCGGGGGAAACTGAGGCAGCCGAGCACTCACGGCTCTCAGCGCGGCGAGCTCACAGGAGCCAGCCTCACCCGGCCGGTGGCTCGGGGGCTGAGCACTGACCCATGAACTGGGAGGTCAGGGTTCGATTCTGGGTCGGGGCACAGGCCCGGGGGAGGGGGGCGTGCGGGAGGCGGCCGGTCCAGGATCCTCACCGATGTTTCTGTCTCTGTCTCCCTCCCCCTTCCTCTCTCTGAAAACCAATGAAAACCTTTTTTAAACAAACAAACAAACGAAAACCAGCTTTGTCCAGAGGCAGCCGGCCAGGTCCGGGGAGCGAAGGCCTAGCCCAGCGGTCAGCAAACTCGTTAGTCAGCAGAGCCAAATACCAGCAGGACAAGGATGGACGCTCCTCTGGAGAGCCGCATTTCTTAACCTTCTCTGACGCCACTTCTTCAACAGAGACTCGCCCAGGCCGTGCTGTTTTGTGGAAGAGCCACACTCCAGGGGCCAAAGAGCCGCCTGGGGCTCTTGAGCCGCAGTTTGCCGAGCACGGGCCTAGCCCCACAGAGCAGGCGGCCAGGGGTGCGGCTCCCACAGCTGGTTCTGGGGACAGAGGCGTGGCTGCGCCACCGGCCCCTGGGTGCCCCTGGCACGGAGTGCTGGCCGCGGGCACCGGCCGGGCGTGAGGCCGCTGCTCCCCAGCCTCTCCGCAACGAGGTCTCGTCTGCCCTCCCCCGGGTCTCTCTGCTCGGCCGGGGAGCAGTTAGGTTGTGAGCTTCCTTCCCCGGTGACTTTGCTAGACCGGTAAAAAAAATAAACATAAAACACCATGCTTGGCGGGCGTTCCTCAGTGGCCAGCAGGTCAGGGCTCAGTCCCAGTTAAGGGCTCGATCCCACGTGTGAGGCGTGCAGGAGGCACTGGTCCACGATTCCCTCTCATCATGGATGTTTCTCTCTCTCTCTCTCTCTCTCTCTCCCTCTCTCCCTCTCCCTTCCTCCCTGGAATCAATACAAATATACACTGAGTGACCAGATGATGGTGATGCTCTCTGAACACATAATGATCTGGCCACTCAGTGTATATCTATCTATATTAATAAAAGGGCAATATGCTAATTAGACTGTGAGACGTTCAAGATGTCCTTCCGGCCGAGACCGGTTTGGCTCAGTGGATGGAGCGTCGGCCTGCGGACTGCAGGGTCCCGGGTTCGATTCCGGCAAGGGCATGTACCTTGGCTGCGGGCACATCCCCAGTAGGGGGCGTGCAAGAGGCAGCTGATCGATGTCTCTCTCTCATCGATGTTTCTGACTTTCTATCCCTCTCCCTTCCGCTCTGTAAAAAATCAATAAAATATATTAAAAAAAAAAAGAAAAAAAAAGATGTCCTTCCGGACAAATCCCTGGTGGCGGGGCCGAGGCAGAGGTGGTTACGGGTGATCAGGCCAGGAGGGGAGGGGAGGGCAGTTGGGGGTGATCAGGCTAGCAGGGGGGTACAGTTGGGGGCAAGCAGGCCAGCAGGCTGCACGAATTTTGTGTACTGGGCCACTAGTCCTACATAATAAAAGGCTAATATGCAAATTGCCCCCTCAACCAGGAGTTTGACCAGCAGGCAGGCCAGCCAACCACTCATGTCCCCTCCCCCTGGCCAGGCTGGCCAGACCCCCACATGCACAAATTCATGTACTAGGCCTCTAATATATATAAATATACACGGAGTGGCCAGATTATTATGCGTTCAGAGATCATTATAATCTGGTGCCGGAAGCCAATCATTATTTCAATGATGGGGAGCTGTGGACGGGGAATCCGGAGGCTGGTCCACCTTGATGGCCCTGAGAGGTCGGAGCTGGTCACTGGGATGTTGGTGGTTGAAGCAGCCCCACCTGTGAGTCCTAATAGAGTCACTGATTGGCTTTTACTGGTGTTTCCTGCCTGGGGGAGACGGCTATATCTAATGATCTTAATCTTAATAAAAGGATGGTAAAGCCAGAGCGAGCAGTAGTCCTCCCACTAGAGTTAGACGACCACTTGGCCCCCATTTCCCAATTAATGTTTTTCTGAGTCTCTTTATTCATTTGTGTGCGGCCTCCTCCATAACCCGAACCCTGAACCGGGGACCCCGAATCAGGCGGTCGTGAAAGGGGCCCACAGTCTGGCCCCTCAGTGTGTTTTCAGAAAACAGACAAAACCAAGGAAACGCCATCCTCGTCCCGTTTCTCCCGTGAGCCCGCCGCTGTCCCCGGGGCTGTGGCCCTGGGCCGTGCACGTCCGTGTCCGTCGCCCACTGCCACGTCTGTGACCGCAGACACGCGGGGCAGATGGTGCGCCGCCTGTGGATAAACTCAGCAGAGTTCACGGGGAGGGATCACATGACTTCGCACAGATGTCACATGGGGCGGCTCCCTTTGCTCCGTACCAGGCGGCCTTTCCTGCGCAGATGCAGGATTTTCCTCACGGCGTGGCCCCGAGTGGACACCGTCCACGGCCCACAGCCCACGGCCCGGTGGATGGTTCCGAACAGGGAGGTGACACAGCCCACGGCCCGGTGGGTGGTTCCGAACAGGGAGGTGACACAGCCCACGGCCCGGTGGGTGGTTCCGAACAGGGAGGG
Source organism: Antrozous pallidus (assembly GCA_027563665.1). Taxonomy (NCBI): domain Eukaryota; kingdom Metazoa; phylum Chordata; class Mammalia; order Chiroptera; family Vespertilionidae; genus Antrozous; species Antrozous pallidus. The sequence continues at coordinate 1,407,845 of CM050514.1, read as the reverse complement.
CGAGGGGCCTGGCTAGCACAGGCCTGCCCCTACCCCGCTGTGTCCGAGGCTGCAGCCGACCCCCCAGCTCTGCTCCCGCAGGTGGTGGGAGGGGACTGGGCCAGTGGTCAGCAAACTGCAGCTCTCGAGCCGACAGCAACAGCTCCTCCAGCCGGACCTTCCGGGCGGAACCCAGGCGGGAGGGCGGGCCGGGTGGAGACCTGTCGCTTTAAAAGAGGGAAGAGGATTCGCTGGCTCCACAAGGTCCCAGCACAGGGCTGACGGCCAGGTGACAGGTGACGGGCCGGACGGCCTCAGGTGACCGCTCCTGGCTGCTGGCCAGCTCCCCCGTGTCTCTGGGAGACCCCCTCCGCTCGGGTCCCGCTTGGTCCCCCTCGTTCTCAGCTGCGGACAGTGGTGGGTGCCCCGCCCCCATCTCTCTGTCTCTCTCTGTCTGTCTGTCTCTCTCTGTCTCTGTCTGTCTCTCTCTGTCTCTGTCTGTCTGTCTCTGTCTGTCTCTCTCCTTCCTTTCCTCTCGGTGGGGATCTGGCGGGGGCCGGCAGAGGAGGCGCTGGAAGAGGTGGGAGTTGAGCCCCAAAGGCTGGGCTCGGGGCTCAGCCACACGGTGAGGTGTCAGGGCCTTGCCTCCGGGCAGCCTCTGGATGCTCCTGCTCCACTCAGACCCAGCTCAGAACCGGCTCAGACCCAGCTCAGAACCGGCTTGGAACCAGCTCAGAACCGGCTCAGACCCAGCTCGGAACCGGCAGCGGGGATCTCTCTCCGCACCTTCCCTTTGGCCCGCCTCGCCCAGCGGCCACTCCCGGAGGCCCCGGCCCGCGGTGCTGTCTGTCTCGGGGAACCGGTAATTTACCAGGCGTGCCCCGGGGTCCCCCCCCCCGACCCGCTCGAGTAGGTGGACACAATGTCCGTCCTAGCCTTGGAGAGGGGCTTCTCCAGGGCCCCGAGAGCCGGGCGGGGGCCATTGTCCGGGTGAGAGCCGGCGGCAAGGAGTGCTCGGCAGACACGGCCCGGCCACAATGCCCTCTCAGGGCCCTCAAGTGGCCGGCCCGGCCCCCCCGCCCTGTCGGGGAGCAGAGGGCAGAGCAGGACAGGCCCCGGCCTCCCGGGGACCCACCCTGGGGCCCATTGTCCGTCCGGAGACAAAGCGCCCGCCTTTCCCCAGCGAGCGCCCGGCCCCTCATAAATCAGCCCGGCGCCCATTCACACGCGGGGACCCCGGCCCCACCCCGGCCCCTTCGGGGGACAGGCAGGTTGGGGGGGAGAGCCTCACGCCCGGTTGGGGTCCCGCCCCCGCCCCTTGCTTTGTGGCTTTTCTCTGTCCGGGGCTGGGGAACAGAAGATGCGTTTGTCGGCCTGAATCGGGGGTGGGGGTGGGGGGGCTTGTTCCCCGCCCCGGGCCATTCAGGCCGCCCCTCCCCTGTTGTAAAACACGGCCGACAGGCCCCCATTGTGCGGGCATGCCACCCAGATTTCACCTCTCCGGGAGACCTCTCTTTGTCCGCCACAGAAAGCCGCTGCCGGGGGGAGATTGATGGCGGCTCACCCGGGAGCGGGGTGCTGCGCGGCCCGGCCCGCATTGTCCGGGCGTGTTTTTTGTTCATTATCTCTCACTCTCCCCTTTCAGCCCCAGAAAAGTGGCAGGGCGGGGAGAGAGGAACAGGATATGGGGTCAGGGGTCCCCTCGGGCCACCTAGGTGTCCCGCTGGAGGGCATGGGCTGGGCAGGCCCGGGGGCGGGTGTGGCACAGCTCGGGGTGCAGACGGGAGAGGGGGAGCCGTCCAGAGAGGCCCCCAGAGTAGATGCTGTTATTTACGGTGCAAACTGCCCATCACTCGCCCCTCACTCCGGCCCGGCCCGGCCCTCTCTGCACCTCCCAAGGCCTCTCTCTCCTCGACCCCTTGCCCCCAACCCCTGGCGCGCGCGTGTACACACACACACATGCATACACATACATACCCAACACACGCACACACCCAGCACACAAGCATACAGCACACATGTGCGTGCGCACACACACACACCACAATACATGCACATACACACATGTGCACACGCACCCAACATGCACACATGCATACACACTCCAACATGTACATGTGTGTACTGCACACGCACAGACACATATGCACACATGCGCGCACATATGCATATACCCCAACATACATATGCACACACGTGCGTGCCCAGCACATGCACACACGTACATACGTGCATGCACGCGCACACATGCACAGACGCAGGTGCACACACATGCACAGACACATATGCACACATGCACACACATATGCACACACAGGCACCCCAACACACATATACACGCACACCCCTTTTCCTCTTTAACCTTAAGCCCCGAGAAGCCGGAGGGGCGCTGGAGGGGGGGGGACGGCGGGGAGAGACGGAGGAGCTCAGTGCGAACAAGAACATGTTGTCAAGGAAATGGACGGGGCGGGGCGGGAGCAGCTGCCGGACTTGGCCGCCTCGGACCCGGCGCTGGCGACAATGCTGCGGGTGGCAGGGCCCCAGCTCGGCATAAAGGGGCTCAGCCTGAAAGGGGAGGAAGTGGGACAAAGCATTTCCTTGGGTGCCCCTGGCAGAGGAGGAACATCCATTTCGGTTTGGGGGGCGGCCAGCGCGCCCCCCGGCTCCCCGCGCGCGCAGAGGCACGTCCAGGGAGGCCAACAAAGTACCTTTGAGGCGCAGCTGTGCCCGGAACACACGGCCTCTTTGCACAGAAGCAGCCCGTGTGGACCAGAAGAAAGGAGGGAGAAAAGACCCCGCTATTGGGGCCCAGCCCGGTGGGGGGGCGGTTGGGGGGACAGCAGGCGGGGGAGGGTGCCGGGGGCCCGGCGACAGGAAGTGAGCGCATTTTGGCAGATGCCAACCTTGAGCTCGACCTGGCATAATGCGACCCTCTCTGCTGCCCGGGTTGGGGGTGGGGGGTGCCGTGAATGGCCGCACAGACCCCGGGGGCGGCCAGGAAGGAGGGCCGGGCGGGGGGCAGGCCCGGCTCCCGGGTCCCCAGCCTCGGCCTCGGAGCCCAGCCTTTGAGGACCGGCAGCTGCTGCTGCTGCGCCCGGAGGAGGGGCCGGGGTGCCAGCACGGGTCCCCGCAGGGGGCAGCTGGAGGCGGGGTGCGGGGGGCTTCCTGCCCAGCCCTGACCCTGCGGGAGGGCGGAGGGCGGAGGGCTCCCAGACCGCTCCTGGAGGGGAGGTTCCCCGGGAAGTGGGGCCAGGCGGGGGGCGAAGGATTCTATGTGTTGAGTGAGAAAGGAAATCAGGGACACGGGGCTCGCAGGGACGGGGTCCGCTGCCGGCACACGGCTTCCCGCCGACACCTTTCCTTTTCCTTTCCCGTGACTCCACACCTGACAATATTCTCCCGTGGGTTTTCAGAGAGAGTGGAAAGGAGGGAGGAGGCAGAGAGAGAGGAACTTGCACGTCCTGCGTGGTTCAGGGTCCCCGGTTCAGGGTTCGGGTTCTGGAGGAGGCTGCACACAAATGAATAAAGACTCAGAAAAGCATTAACTTGGAAATGGGGGCCAGGCGGGAGTCCAACTCTAGTGGGAGAACTACTCCCCGCTCCGGCTTTCCCGTCCCTTTTATTAAGATTAAGATCATAAGATACACCCGTCTCCCCCAGGCAGGAAACACCAGTAAAAGCCAATCAGTGAATCTATTAGGACTGACAGGTGGGGCTGCTCCAACCACCAACATCCCAGTGACCAGCTCCGACCCCTCAGAGCCATCGAGGTGGACCAGCCTCCGGATTCCCCGTCCACAGCTCTCCGTCGTTGAAATAATGATCAGCTTCACCCATTGGCTGCCTCCAGCACATGCCCTGACCAGGGCCCGGGATGTGCCCACAACCCAGGCCCGTGCCCTTGACCAGAATCGAACCCGGGACCCTTCAGGCTGCAGGCCGACGCCCTATCCACGGAGCCACACCGGCCAGGGCTCACCTGACACCTTTTCAGCCTCGCTTCTCCTCCAGCTCAGCTGCTGGGCCCCAGAGGCCGTGGGAAGGCTGTGGCGTGACCTCTGACCCTGCCATCTCTTGTCACCGGGTCCGGGGACTCCACACGGTGGCAGCAGGGGGTTGGGAAGAAGCCACGTGTACACCTGGGGGGGGACGGGGGATGACGTCACTGCAGAGACCTGACTACAAAGCACACAGGTGACCCCCTAAACCAGATAGACCCCCCCATCCCATCACCCCTGAGCCGCCCCCCAGCTCCGGCCGCTCGAGCACCCGCAGCCGCAGAGCAGGGGAGGGGCTGAGCAGAGACTCCGGGGCTGTCCCCTGCGGTTGGGCCTCTGGCGGACGCAGGTTTCCCCCCCTCCCCCAGCTTGGGAAGGGCCTGTGCCAAGGGGGTCCCTTCTCAGCCTCCCCTAACTCCGCCCACATGGGCCTCCTGGTCAAGCTCCATGTCTGCTCAGCTGGGCCCTGATTGGCTGCACCGGCCCCTCCGCCACCTCCTCCCGGGAGCCTTCCCTGATCTCTGCAGAGAGAAAACCCTGCACCCGTCGGCTCCCACGCCCGGTGCTTGCTGCGCCCCAGGCCCCGGGGGCTCTGTCTCCCTCCCTGGCGAGCGCCCAGAGCGGCAGGCCCGGAAACAGAGACCAAGCGGGCGGCAGAGCGAGACCCCGGTGAGCTGACTCGGGCCGAGGAGGCGGCCCCGCGCCGGCCGCGGGTTCGACATAGAGGGCCTCGGTGACAGAGCCGGTTCCGGGGAGAGGATGGTGGGTAGCCAACATGGTTTCGGGGGCGCTTCCCAAGGTCGAGGAGAGAAATTCCTCACCCGCCCGAGTGCCGGTGGCCACGCCCCCACTGACCCGCGCTCACCAGGGGGCCGGGACCCCGCCCCGGGATTCAGGAAGGGCTTCTTTGTCCGGCGGGAGGTCAGGGCGGGGTTCCCGTCAGGGTACAGGCCCGGGGTGCAGACCCGGTCCCCGGGATGGATGGAGGGTGCAGCAGGCGGCCTATCCAGATGCTCTCTCGTCGCTGCTGCTGCTCGCCCTCTCCCCTCCTCTCGGAAGCCAGTCAAGACCGAAACGCGGAAGAGACGCCGCGAGCTGAGCCGGACCGGGGGTCGGCGACTCGGGGACGTGTCCTGTACCCTCACCAGGCCCCGGTCTGTGTGCCCGGGACTCCCAGGGCACAGCAGGCCCCGTGCAGAACGGACCCCAGGGGCGGGGGGTCCCGGGGGGGGGGGCCTGTTCCGTCCACGCCTGCTTCTCTCGTCCAGGCCAGCAGCGGGGACACAGGACCCAGCGTGGCGGGAGCCTTCCTAGCCTCGAGGCCGGGACACACAGGGAGGCCCGTGCCCCCCCAGGCGTCCCCCGTCCCCCAGCTCAGGGCCTGTGAGTGTCCACGTGGAGGCTCTGGTGGGCGGCGGCTGCGGGTGGTTTGGGGGGCCGTCTCTGTTCTCGGGCGCCTCGGGGAGAGAGCTCACAGATCCTCAATGCACGAAGGCCCCGGGCACCGCCGCCGAGGGCCCCGGTGGCTTGTTTTGTGGTTGGGGTTTACCCTGTTTTCTCTTCTTCTTCCCCTGGCGCCCTCAGAGGCTCTCAGAGGCACCCTGAGACCTACAGCGACTTCTCGCCGCACCCCGGGGCAGGCTCTGCCCGCCCCCCCCCCCCCCAGTCTGCTGAGGGTGGAGAACAAACGCCCGGGGAGCCCTGCCCCTCCGCACCGAGGCCGGAGCGGGGAGCGGGGGAAGCGGACACTCCTTCTCGGAAAAGCGGTACCGTGTCTTCTGAGGGCGTCAGCCGTCCAGGCAGGTCACAGGTCACACAAATGCTTGTACGCGGTGACCCCGGAATCTCATCCTTTGTGATTTATTTCAAGGAAGCGATTTAGAAGGAGGGCGGGGGCGGTGCGGACGCGTTTATAGCGGCGTGATTTACGAGAGAGGGGCGCTGGGAGGCCGCCGGCCGGCTCGGCGGGAGGCGGCGGGTGAGCGGTTTATGAGAGCCGATCGCCCGGGACCGCGGAGAAGCACGCGGTGTCCCGCGCTCAGCCCGGGCAGATAAAACCAGGACACACGGACAAACGCCAGCCTGTGTGACCAGGACGGCAACACGGGGCGGGCGTCTGAGCGGAAACGGCTGTTTTCGGCGTCCGCTGCTGCCGTCCGTCCGGGCGGCCCCTGCTGCCCACGCTGGTTCGCTTGGCGGGAGGGTTCCCTCGGCAGTGCTCCCCCTCCTCCCCTCCCCGCTGGGTGTCTGCATCGCTGCACCTGGCCACGCAACGTGGCTTTAACTTCGATGGCGGTGTCGTTAAGGAGGCTCCGGACGGAGTGCGCGTGGAAATGGCTCACCTTGGCCTTGAACCACCCCCCGCCCCCGACCCAGGGGGAGGAGGCAGAACGGCCCAGCTGGCTCCCCCATTCGTATTCCCAGCCAAGCCTCCAGGGAGAGCAGGAGGGACCGGCTACTATGTTTAAAGACACACAGAAAGCCGAAGCCGGTGTGGCTCCGTGGATAGAGCTTCGGCCTACGGACTGAAAGGTCCCGGGTTCGATTCCGGTCAAGGGCATGTACTTGGCTGCGGGCACCTCCCCGGGGGGCGGGGTGTGTGTGTGTGTGTGTGTGTGTGTGTGCAGGAGGCAGCTGATCGGTGTTTCTCTCTCATCAATATTTCTGACTATCCCTCTCCCTTCCTCTCTGTGAAACATCAATAAAATATATTTAAAAATCACACAGAAAGCATCAAAATGTTATTCTCAGCTCCCCCCCGAGCCCGTGAATGGGGCATCTGCCCAGCCTGTGGGAAGGACGCCCACTGCCCTCAACACTGACGTCGGAGGGTGCGGGGGGACAGGGGGCGGCTTTATGCGGCGCACAACGCGGGGCCGTGGGGGCGACGGCGAGGAGGCCGCGGGGTGAGGCTGCCACTGGGCCCGCACGACTGGCCAGCTCACCCATTGGCTCCCTCCCACCCAGGGGCTGTGCTCCGAGGGGCCCATCAATCACGCAGCTGTTTGCCCCGCCCCGACTGCCAGCCCCAGCCACCAGCTGCGGTGGAGCGAGGTGGAGCGAGCTGCCGGGCGGCCTGTGGGGTGCCCCGCGGCAGGGGGCACAGATATGCGGGGAGGGTAGGAGGGAGGGAGAGGATGGGGCAGAGGCTTGGCTGCAGGGCCACTCCGCAGGTTTGCGCCAATAGGCAGAGAGGCCCCCCCCCCCCACTTCGGTCCACGGGGAGCGTTACAGGGACTTTGCGGGAGCCCCAAATAGGCCTGGGCACCAGCAGAGTCAAGCACACGGGCCTGGGGTCGGGCACGCTTCTGACACGCTCAGCCCTCTCACGGGGTGCCAGCATCTGTTTGAAAAGCAGTGCTTTCAGGCAAAAGTAGATTTTTATATATAGACTAGTGGCCCAGTGCACGAAATTCATGCACGGGGTGCGGGGAGTGGAGGGGGTGTGCCCCTTAGCCTGGCCTGCATCCTCTCTAATCTGGGACCCCTGTGGGATCGGGCCTAAACTGGCAGTTGGACAACCCCTTCACAATCCAGGACTACTGGCTCCTAACTGCTCACCCGCCTGCCTGCTTGATCTCCCCTAACCACTCTGCCTGCTGGCCTGCTTGCCCCCACCTGCACCCCCCTGCCAGCCTGGTCACCCCCAACTGCCCTCCCCTCCTGGCCTGATCACCCGTAACCACCTCTGCCTCGGCCCTCCCACCATGGCTTTGTCCGGAAGGACATCTGGAATGTCTCATGGCCTAATAAGCATATTACCCTTTTATTAATATAGAAGATATATATTTATTGTTTAAAGGATTACACATAGTAGTACATATGTTTTCTTTTTCCCCCCATTAACCTCCCCCCGGCCTCCCCTAACCCCTAGCACATGCCCTCACCTGCCCCTCCCCTCCCCCCAGTGTCTTGTATCCATTGGTTATGGCCATGTGCATGCACACAAGTCCTTCGGTCGATCTCTTACCGCCCCCAACCTCCCCTGCCTTCCCGCTGTAGTATGACAGTCTGTTCCATGCTTCTTCAGGCAAAAGTAGTTTTTGAAGTTTGCACATTTCCGTGCCTTGTCTGCCATTTCATTTTTACCTTTTTATTTTTTTGATTTTTTTTACAGAGAGGAAGGGAGAGGGACAGAGAGTCAGAAACATCGATGAAAGGGAAACATTGATCAGCTGCCTCCTGCACACCCCCCACTGGGGATGTGCCTGCAGCCAAGGTACATGCCCTGGACCGGAATCGAACCTGGGACCCTTCGGTCCGCAGGCCGGCGCTCTGTCCACTGAGCCACCCCGGTTTCGGCTGCCGTTTAATTTTTAAGTGGAGGTTTCGTCGACAGAGAACATTCTGTCGATTTCCGATTTCTGGTGGACGATGTCCTTCCGGCCTGTACGGTCCAGGAACGCCGGTCTGTCTGGTCCACATCCGCCCGTTAGCTACAAACATCGCTTCTCTGACGAGAAGGGTGAAGACCGTCTCGGCACCGACACCTGTCACCAACCCCGTGTCACCAGGCCGCAGCTCACCGCCTGCGCTGACGTCCTTCAGAGCCGAGCCCGTGTTCCTTTTCCCCGCTTCACCCCCATCTCCTCGCCCCACCGGAAAGCCGACCGTCTGTCCTCTGTATCGTTAAAAAAAACACACGTTTTCCCCTTATTGATTTTTAGAGAGAAAGGGATAGAGAGGCAGAAACATCGATGAGGGTGCAGCATCGTTGAATGGCTGCCTCCTGCACGCCCCCTGCTGGGGGTGGAGCCTGCAGCCCAGGATCCCCTGGCCTGGCATCGAACCGGGGACCCCTCCGTGCCTGGGTGCACGCTCAGCCACGGAGCCGCACCAGCCAGGCCTCCTCTGTATTGCTGAGCTGTTGCTTATTTGGTTACTAGTGGCCCGGTGCACGAAATTCATGCACAGGGAGAGGGGACTCAGCCCCCGTCTCTCCTCCCTCCGGACCCGCAGGGCCTCCGCGGGCAGGACGGCACCGGGACGCTGCACCCAAACAGGGCTCCGCACCCCGGAACCGGGAACCCCAGAACAGGGCTCCCCACCCAAATAGAGCTCCGCACTCCAGGACCGTACTCCACACCCCGGAACCAGACTCCGTACTCCGGAACCGGGAACCCCAGACCCAGACTCTGTACCCCGGAACCGGGAACCCCAGAACTGGACTCCGCACCCCGGAACCGGGAACCCCAGAACCAGACTCCGTACTCCGGAACCGGGAACCCCAGAACTGGACTCCACACCCCAGAATCAGGACTTCGCACCCAAACAGGGCTCCGCACCCCGGAACCAGGAACCCCAGAACCTCACTGAGCACCTCAGAACCAGGACTTTGCACCCAAACAGGGCTCCTCGTCCCAGAACCCTGACTCCACACCCCAGAACCGGGTTCTGTACCCGGAACTGAACCAAATGGAAAATGTTATCCCGCTTCCTCCCCTGAGTCCTGCTGATTATTTATTGATTGATTGGTTGATTGATTATTTTTATTGATGTCAGAGACGAAGGGAGAGAAAGATAGAAACATCTATGATGAGAGACAACCATGGATCAGCTGCCTCCTGCACGCCCCCTAAGGGGATCGGAAGGTGTCCTTGACTGGAATCGAACCCAGGACCCTTCAATCTGCAGCCAGAGCTCCATGCACTGAGCCACAGCGGCCAGGGCGATTCCTGCTGACCTCACAGTTTCGGGGCAGCTCAGTCACCCAGAGAAAGCCCGCTGTGAGCATGACATGTGTGTTAGCATGGCGCTGTGTGTGTGAGCATGACGCAGTGTGTGTGTGAGCATGACGCTGTGTGTGAGCATGACGCTATATGTGAACATGACACTATGTGTGTGAGCATGACGCTGTGTGTGAGCATGACGCTGTGTGTGTGAGCATGACGCTGTGTGTGAGCATGACGCAGTGTGTGAGCATGACACTATATGTGTGAGCATGACGCTGTGTGTGTGAGCATGACGCTGTGTGTGAGCATGACGCTGTGTGTGAGCATGACGCTGTGTGTGAGCATGACGCTGTGTGTGTGAGCATGACGCTGTGTGTGAGCATGACGCAGTGTGTGTGTGAGCATGACGCAGTGTGTGTGTGAGCATGACGCTGTGTGTGAGCATGACACTGTATGTGTGAGCATGACGCTGTGTGTGTGAGCATGACGCAGTGTGTGTGTGAGCATGACGCTGTGTGTGAGCATGACGCTGTGTGTGAGCATGACGCTGTATGTGTGAGCATGACACTGTGTGTGAGCATGACGCAGTGTGTGTGAGCATGACGCTGTGTGTGAGCATGACGCAGTGTGTGTGTGAGCATGACGCTGTGTGTGTGAGCATGACGCAGTGTGTGTGTGAGCATGACGCAGTGTGTGTGTGAGCATGACGCTGTGTGTGAGCATGACGCAGTGTGTGTGAGCATGACGCTGTGTGTGAGCATGACGCACTGTGTGTGTGAGCATGACGCAGTGTGTGTGTGAGCATGACGCTGTGTGTGTGTGAGCATGACGCTGTGTGTGTGAGCATGACGCAGTGTATGTGTGAGCATGACGCAGTGTGTGTGAGCATGACGCTGTGTGTGAGCATGACGCTGTATGTGTGAGCATGACGCTGTGTGTGAGCATGACGCTGTGTGTGAGCATGACGCTGTGTGTGAGCATGACGCTGTGTGTGTGAGCATGACGCTGTATGTGTGAGCATGATGCAGTGTGTGTGAGCATGACGCAGTGTGTGTGAGCATGACGCTGTGTGTGAGCATGACGCTGTGTGTGAGCATGACGCTGTGTGTGAGCATGACGCTGTGTGTGTGAGCATGACGCTGTATGTGTGAGCATGATGCAGTGTGTGTGTGAGCATGACGCTGTGTGTGTGAGCATGACGCTGTGTGTGTGAGCATGACGCAGTGTGTGTGTGAGCATGACGCTGTGTGTGAGCATGACGCTGTGTGTGAGCATGACGCTATGTGTGTGAGCATGACACTGTGTGTGTGTGAGCATGACGCTGTGTGTGTGAGCATGACGCAGTGTGTGTGTGAGCATGACGCTGTGTGTGAGCATGACGCTGTGTGTGAGCATGACGCTGTGTGTGTGAGCATGACGCTGTGTGTGTGAGCATGATGCAGTGTGTGTGTGAGCATGACGCTGTGTGTGTGAGCATGACGCAGTGTGTGTGAGCATGACGCAGTGTGTGTGAGCATGACGCAGTGTGTGTGAGCATGACGCTGTGTGTGAGCATGACGCTATGTGTGAGCATGACGCTATGTGTGTGAGCATGACGCTGTGTGTGTGAGCATGACGCAGTGTGTGTGTGAGCATGACGCTGTGTGTGAGCATGACGCAGTGTGTGTGAGCATGACGCAGTGTGTGTGTGAGCATGACGCTGTGTGTGAGCATGACGCAGTGTGTGTGAGCATGACGCTGTGTGTGAGCAGGACGCAGTGTGTGAGCATGACACTATATGTGTGAGCATGACGCTGTGTGTGTGAGCATGACGCTGTGTGTGTGAGCATGACGCTGTGTGTGTGAGCATGACGCTGTATGTGTGAGCATGACGCTGTATGTGTGAGCATGACGCTGTGTGTGTGAGCATGACGCAGTGTGTGTGAGCATGACGCTGTGTGTGAGCAGGACGCAGTGTGTGAGCATGACACTATATGTGTGAGCATGACGCTATATGTGTGAGCATGACGCTGTGTGTGAGCATGACGCTGTATGTGTGAGCATGACGCAGTGTGTGTGAGAGCATGACGCTGTGTGTGAGCATGACGCAGTGTGTGTGTGAGCATGACGCAGTGTGTGTGTGAGCATGACGCTGTGTGTGTGAGCATGACGCTGTGTGTGTGAGCATGACGCAGTGTATGTGTGAGCATGACGCAGTGTGTGTGTGAGCATGACGCAGTGTGTGTGTGAGCATGACGCTGTGTGTGTGTGAGCATGACGCTGTGTGTGAGCATGACGCTGTATGTGTGAGCATGACGCTGTGTGTGTGAGCATGACGCTGTGTGTGTGTGAGCATGACGCTGTGTGTGTGAGCATGACGCAGTGTGTGTGTGAGCATGACGCTGTGTGTGAGCATGACGCTGTGTGTGAGCATGACGCTGTGTGTGAGCATGACGCTGTGTGTGAGCATGACGCTGTGTGTGAGCATGACGCTGTGTGTGTGAGCATGATGCAGTGTGTGTGAGCATGATGCAGTGTGTGTGTGAGCATGACGCTGTGTGTGTGAGCATGACGCTGTGTGTGTGAGCATGACGCAGTGTGTGTGTGAGCATGACGCAGTGTGTGAGCATGACGCTGTGTGTGAGCATGACGCTATGTGTGTGAGCATGACGCTGTGTGTGAGCATGACGCTGTGTGTGAGCATGACGCTGTGTGTGAGCATGACGCTGTGTGTGTGAGCATGACGCTGTGTGTGTGAGCATGACGCTGTGTGTGTGAGCATGACGCTGTGTGTGTGAGCATGACGCTGTGTGTGAGCATGACGCTGTGTGTGTGAGCATGACGCTGTGTGTGTGTGAGCATGACGCAGTGTGTGTGTGAGCATGACGCTGTGTGTGAGCATGACGCAGTGTGTGTGAGCATGACGCTGTGTGTGAGCATGACGCTGTATGTGTGAGCATGACGCTGTGTGTGAGCATGACGCAGTGTGTGTGTGAGCATGACGCAGTGTGTGTGTGAGCATGACGCTGTGTGTGTGTGAGCATGACGCTGTGTGTGTGAGCATGACGCAGTGTATGTGTGAGCATGACGCAGTGTGTGTGTGAGCATGACGCAGTGTGTGTGTGAGCATGACGCTGTGTGTGTGTGAGCATGACGCTGTGTGTGAGCATGACGCTGTATGTGTGAGCATGACGCTGTGTGTGTGAGCATGACGCTGTGTGTGTGTGAGCATGACGCTGTGTGTGTGAGCATGACGCTGTGTGTGTGTGAGCATGACGCTGTGTGTGAGCATGACGCTGTGTGTGAGCATGACGCTGTGTGTGAGCATGACGCTATGTGTGTGAGCATGACGCTGTGTGTGAGCATGACGCTGTGTGTGAGCATGACGCTGTGTGTGTGAGCATGATGCAGTGTGTGTGAGCATGATGCAGTGTGTGTGTGAGCATGACGCTGTGTGTGTGAGCATGACGCTGTGTGTGTGAGCATGACGCAGTGTGTGTGAGCATGACGCTGTGTGTGAGCATGACGCTATGTGTGTGAGCATGACGCTGTGTGTGAGCATGACGCTGTGTGTGAGCATGACGCTGTGTGTGAGCATGACGCTGTGTGTGAGCATGACGCTGTATGTGTGAGCATGACGCTGTGTGTGTGAGAGCATGACGCTGTGTGTGAGCATGACGCAGTGTGTGTGTGAGCATGACGCAGTGTGTGTGTGAGCATGACGCAGTGTGTGTGTGAGCATGACGCAGTGTGTGTGTGAGCATGACGCTGTGTGTGTGTGAGCATGACGCTGTGTGTGTGTGAGCATGACGCAGTGTGTGTGTGAGCATGACGCAGTGTGTGTGTGAGCATGACGCTGTGTGTGTGTGAGCATGACGCTGTGTGTGAGCATGACGCTGTATGTGTGAGCATGACGCTGTGTGTGTGAGCATGACGCTGTGTGTGTGTGAGCATGACGCTGTGTGTGTGAGCATGACGCAGTGTGTGTGTGAGCATGACGCTGTGTGTGAGCATGACGCTGTGTGTGAGCATGACGCTATGTGTGTGAGCATGACGCTGTGTGTGAGCATGACGCTGTGTGTGAGCATGACGCTGTGTGTGAGCATGACGCAGTGTGTGTGAGCATGATGCAGTGTGTGTGAGCATGATGCAGTGTGTGTGTGAGCATGACGCTGTGTGTGTGAGCATGACTCTGTGTGTGTGAGCATGACGCAGTGTGTGTGTGAGCATGACGCTGTGTGTGAGCATGACGCTGTGTGTGAGCATGACGCTATGTGTGTGAGCATGACGCTGTGTGTGAGCATGACGCTGTGTGTGAGCATGACGCTGTGTGTGAGCTTGACGCTGTGTGTGTGAGCATGACGCTGTATGTGTGAGCATGACGCTGTGTGTGTGAGCATGACGCTGTGTGTGTGAGCATGACGCTGTGTGTGAGCATGACGCTGTGTGTGTGAGCATGACGCAGTGTGTGTGTGAGCATGACGCTGTGTGTGAGCATGACGCAGTGTGTGTGAGCATGACGCAGTGTGTGTGTGAGCATGACGCTGTGTGTGAGCATGACGCTATGTGTGTGAGCATGACACTGTGTGTGTGTGAGCATGACGCTGTGTGTGTGAGCATGACGCAGTGTGTGTGTGAGCATGACGCTGTGTGTGAGCATGACGCTGTGTGTGAGCATGACGCTGTGTGTGTGAGCCTGACGCTGTATGTGTGAGCCTGATGCAGTGTGTGTGTGAGCATGACGCTGTGTGTGTGAGCATGACGCAGTGTGTGTGAGCATGACGCAGTGTGTGTGAGCATGACGCAGTGTGTGTGAGCATGACGCTGTGTGTGAGCATGACGCTATGTGTGAGCATGACGCTATGTGTGTGAGCATGACACTGTGTGTGTGAGCATGACGCTGTGTGTGAGCATGACGCTGTGTGTGAGCATGACGCAGTGTGTGTGAGCATGACGCAGTGTGTGTGTGAGCATGACGCAGTGTGTGAGCATGACGCAGTGTGTGTGAGCATGACGCAGTGTGTGAGCAGGACGCAGTGTGTGAGCATGACACTATATGTGTGAGCATGACGCTGTGTGTGTGAGCATGACGCTGTATGTGTGAGCATGACGCTGTGTGTGTGAGCATGACGCTGTATGTGTGAGCATGACGCTGTATGTGTGAGCATGACGCTGTGTGTGTGAGCATGACGCAGTGTGTGTGAGCAGGACGCTGTGTGTGAGCAGGACGCAGTGTGTGAGCATGACACTATATGTGTGAGCATGACGCTATGTGTGTGAGCATGACGCTGTGTGTGAGCATGACGCTGTATGTGTGAGCATGACGCTGTGTGTGTGAGAGCATGACGCTGTGTGTGAGCATGACGCAGTGTGTGTGTGAGCATGACGCAGTGTGTGTGTGAGCATGACGCTGTGTGTGTGTGAGCATGACGCTGTGTGTGTGAGCATGACGCAGTGTATGTGTGAGCATGACGCAGTGTGTGTGTGAGCATGACGCTGTGTGTGTGTGAGCATGACGCTGTGTGTGTGTGAGCATGACGCTGTGTGTGAGCATGACTCTGTATGTGTGAGCATGACGCTGTGTGTGTGAGCATGACGCTGTGTGTGTGTGAGCATGACGCTGTGTGTGTGAGCATGACGCAGTGTGTGTGTGAGCATGACGCTGTGTGTGAGCATGACGCTGTGTGTGAGCATGACGCTATGTGTGTGAGCATGACGCTGTGTGTGAGCATGACGCTGTGTGTGAGCATGACGCTGTGTGTGAGCATGACGCTGTGTGTGTGAGCATGATGCAGTGTGTGTGAGCATGATGCAGTGTGTGTGTGAGCATGACGCTGTGTGTGTGAGCATGACGCTGTGTGTGTGAGCATGACGCAGTGTGTGTGTGAGCATGACGCTGTGTGTGAGCATGACGCTGTGTGTGAGCATGACGCTATGTGTGTGAGAATGACGCTGTGTGTGAGCATGACGCTGTGTGTGAGCATGACGCTGTGTGTGAGCATGACGCTGTGTGTGTGAGCATGACGCTGTATGTGTGAGCATGACGCTGTGTGTGTGAGCATGACGCTGTGTGTGTGAGCATGACGCTGTGTGTGAGCATGACGCTGTGTGTGTGAGCATGACGCAGTGTGTGTGTGAGAATGATGCTGTGTGTGAGCATGACGCAGTGTGTGTGAGCATGACGCTGTGTGTGAGCATGACGCTGTATGTGTGAGCATGACGCTGTGTGTGTGAGAGCATGACGCTGTGTGTGAGCATGACGCAGTGTGTGTGTGAGCATGACGCAGTGTGTGTGTGAGCATGACGCTGTGTGTGTGTGAGCATGACGCTGTGTGTGTGAGCATGACGCAGTGTATGTGTGAGCATGACGCAGTGTGTGTGTGAGCATGACGCAGTGTGTGTGTGAGCATGACGCTGTGTGTGTGTGAGCATGACGCTGTGTGTGAGCATGACGCTGTATGTGTGAGCATGACGCTGTGTGTGTGAGCATGACGCTGTGTGTGTGTGAGCATGACGCTGTGTGTGTGAGCATGACGCAGTGTGTGTGTGAGCATGACGCTGTGTGTGAGCATGACGCTGTGTGTGAGCATGACGCTATGTGTGTGAGCATGACGCTGTGTGTGAGCATGACGCTGTGTGTGAGCATGACGCTGTGTGTGAGCATGACGCTGTGTGTGTGAGCATGATGCAGTGTGTGTGAGCATGATGCAGTGTGTGTGTGAGCATGACGCTGTGTGTGTGAGCATGACGCTGTGTGTGTGAGCATGACGCAGTGTGTGTGTGAGCATGACGCTGTGTGTGAGCATGACGCTGTGTGTGAGCATGACGCTTTGTGTGTGAGCATGACGCTGTGTGTGAGCATGACGCTGTGTGTGAGCATGACGCTGTGTGTGAGCATGACGCTGTGTGTGAGCATGACGCTGTGTGTGTGAGAGCATGACGCTGTGTGTGAGCATGACGCTGTGTGTGTGTGAGCATGACGCAGTGTGTGTGTGAGCATGACGCTGTGTGTGTGTGAGCATGACGCTGTGTGTGTGAGCATGACGCAGTGTATGTGTGAGCATGACGCAGTGTGTGTGTGAGCATGACGCAGTGTGTGTGTGAGCATGACGCTGTGTGTGTGTGAGCATGACGCTGTGTGTGAGCATGACGCTGTATGTGTGAGCATGACGCTGTGTGTGTGAGCATGACGCTGTGTGTGTGTGAGCATGACGCTGTGTGTGTGAGCATGACGCAGTGTGTGTGTGAGCATGACGCTGTGTGTGAGCATGACGCTGTGTGTGAGCATGACGCTATGTGTGTGAGCATGACGCTGTGTGTGAGCATGACGCTGTGTGTGAGCATGACGCTGTGTGTGAGCATGACGCTGTGTGTGTGAGCATGATGCAGTGTGTGTGAGCATGATGCAGTGTGTGTGTGAGCATGACGCTGTGTGTGTGAGCATGACGCTGTGTGTGTGAGCATGACGCAGTGTGTGTGTGAGCATGACGCTGTGTGTGAGCATGACGCTGTGTGTGAGCATGACGCTATGTGTGTGAGCATGACGCTGTGTGTGAGCATGACGCTGTGTGTGAGCATGACGCTGTGTGTGAGCATGTCGCTGTGTGTGTGAGCATGACGCTGTATGTGTGAGCATGATGCAGTGTGTGTGTGAGCATGACGCTGTGTGTGTGAGCATGACGCTGTGTGTGTGAGCATGACGCAGTGTGTGTGTGAGCATGACGCTGTGTGTGAGCATGACGCTGTGTGTGAGCATGACGCTATGTGTGTGAGCATGACACTGTGTGTGTGTGAGCATGACGCTGTGTGTGTGAGCATGACGCAGTGTGTGTGTGAGCATGACGCTGTGTGTGAGCATGACGCTGTGTGTGAGCATGACGCTGTGTGTGTGAGCATGACGCTGTATGTGTGAGCATGATGCAGTGTGTGTGTGAGCATGACGCTGTGTGTGTGAGCATGACGCAGTGTGTGTGAGCATGACGCAGTGTGTGTGAGCATGACGCAGTGTGTGTGAGAATGACGCTGTGTGTGAGCATGACGCTATGTGTGAGCATGACGCTATGTGTGTGAGCATGACACTGTGTGTGTGAGCATGACGCAGTGTGTGTGTGAGCATGATGCTGTGTGTGAGCATGACGCAGTGTGTGTGAGCATGACGCAGTGTGTGTGTGAGCATGACGCTGTGTGTGAGCATGACGCAGTGTGTGTGAGCATGACGCTGTGTGTGAGCAGGACGCAGTGTGTGAGCATGACACTATATGTGTGAGCATGACACTATATGTGTGAGCATGACGCTGTATGTGTGAGCATGACGCTGTGTGTGTGAGCATGACGCTGTATGTGTGAGCATGACGTTGTATGTGTGAGCATGACGCTGTGTGTGTGAGCATGACGCAGTGTGTGTGAGCATGACGCTGTGTGTGAGCAGGACGCAGTGTGTGAGCATGACACTATATGTGTGAGCATGACGCTATGTGTGTGAGCATGACGCTGTGTGTGAGCATGACGCTGTATGTGTGAGCATGACGCTGTGTGTGTGAGAGCATGACGCTGTGTGTGAGCATGACGCAGTGTGTGTGTGAGCATGACGCAGTGTGTGTGTGAGCATGACGCTGTGTGTGTGTGAGCATGACGCTGTGTGTGTGAGCATGACGCAGTGTATGTGTGAGCATGACGCAGTGTGTGTGTGAGCATGACGCAGTGTGTGTGTGAGCATGACGCTGTGTGTGTGTGAGCATGACGCTGTGTGTGAGCATGAAGCTGTATGTGTGAGCATGACGCTGTGTGTGTGAGCATGACGCTGTGTGTGTGTGAGCATGACGCAGTGTGTGTGAGCATGACGCAGTGTGTGTGTGAGCAGGACGCTGTGTGTGAGCAGGACGCAGTGTGTGAGCATGACGCTATGTGTGTGAGCATGACGCTGTGTGTGAGCATGACGCTGTGTGTGAGCATGACGCTGTGTGTGAGCATGACGCTGTGTGTGTGAGCATGATGCAGTGTGTGTGAGCATGATGCAGTGTGTGTGTGAGCATGACGCTGTGTGTGTGAGCATGACGCAGTGTGTGTGAGCATGACGCAGTGTGTGTGAGCATGACGCTGTGTGTGAGCATGACGCTGTGTGTGAGCATGACGCTGTATGTGTGAGCATGACGCTGTGTGTGTGAGCATGACGCTGTGTGTGTGTGAGCATGACGCAGTGTGTGTGTGAGCATGACGCTGTGTGTGAGCATGACGCTGTGTGTGAGCATGACGCTATGTGTGTGAGCATGACGCTGTGTGTGAGCATGACGCTGTGTGTGAGCATGACGCTGTGTGTGAGCATGACGCTGTGTGTGTGAGCATGATGCAGTGTGTGTGAGCATGATGCAGTGTGTGTGTGAGCATGACGCTGTGTGTGTGAGCATGACGCTGTGTGTGTGAGCATGACGCAGTGTGTGTGTGAGCATGACGCTGTGTGTGAGCATGACGCTGTGTGTGAGCATGACGCTATGTGTGTGAGCATGACGCTGTGTGTGAGCATGACGCTGTGTGTGAGCATGACGCTGTGTGTGAGCATGACGCTGTGTGTGTGAGCATGACGCTGTATGTGTGAGCATGACGCTGTGTGTGTGAGCATGACGCTGTGTGTGTGAGCATGACGCTGTGTGTGTGAGCATGACGCTGTGTGTGAGCATGACGCTGTGTGTGTGAGCATGACGCAGTGTGTGTGTGAGCATGACGCTGTGTGTGAGCATGACGCAGTGTGTGTGAGCATGACGCTGTGTGTGAGCATGACGCTGTATGTGTGAGCATGACGCTGTGTGTGTGAGAGCATGACGCTGTGTGTGAGCATGACGCAGTGTGTGTGTGAGCATGACGCAGTGTGTGTGTGAGCATGACGCTGTGTGTGTGTGAGCATGACGCAGTGTGTGTGAGCATGACGCAGTGTATGTGTGAGCATGACGCAGTGTGTGTGTGAGCATGACGCAGTGTGTGTGTGAGCATGACGCTGTGTGTGTGTGAGCATGACGCTGTGTGTGAGCATGACGCTGTATGTGTGAGCATGACGCTGTGTGTGTGAGGCATGACGCTGTGTGTGTGTGAGCATGACGCTGTGTGTGTGAGCATGACGCTGTGTGTGTGTGAGCATGACGCTGTGTGTGAGCATGACGCTGTGTGTGAGCATGACGCTATGTGTGTGAGCATGACGCTGTGTGTGAGCATGACGCTGTGTGTGAGCATGACGCTGTGTGTGAGCATGACGCTGTGTGTGTGAGCATGATGCAGTGTGTGTGAGCATGATGCAGTGTGTGTGTGAGCATGACGCTGTGTGTGTGAGCATGACGCTGTGTGTGTGAGCATGACGCAGTGTGTGTGTGAGCATGACGCTGTGTGTGAGCATGACGCTGTGTGTGAGCATGACGCTATGTGTGTGAGCATGACGCTGTGTGTGAGCATGACGCTGTGTGTGAGCATGACGCTGTGTGTGAGCATGACGCTGTGTGTGAGCATGACGCTGTGTGTGAGCATGACGCTGTATGTGTGAGCATGACGCTGTGTGTGTGAGAGCATGACGCTGTGTGTGAGCATGACGCAGTGTGTGTGTGAGCATGACGCTGTGTGTGTGTGAGCATGACGCAGTGTGTGTGTGAGCATGACGCAGTGTGTGTGTGAGCATGACGCAGTGTGTGTGTGAGCATGACGCAGTGTGTGTGTGAGCATGACGCAGTGTGTGTGTGAGCATGACGCTGTGTGTGTGTGAGCATGACGCTGTGTGTGAGCATGACGCTGTATGTGTGAGCATGACGCTGTGTGTGTGAGCATGACGCTGTGTGTGTGTGAGCATGACGCAGTGTGTGTGAGCATGACGCAGTGTGTGTGTGAGCATGACGCTGTGTGTGAGCATGACGCTGTGTGTGAGCATGACGCTGTGTGTGTGAGCATGACGCTGTGTGTGAGCATGACGCTGTGTGTGAGCATGACGCTGTGTGTGTGAGCATGATGCAGTGTGTGTGAGCATGATGCAGTGTGTGTGTGAGCATGACGCAGTGTGTGTGAGCATGACGCAGTGTGTGTGAGCATGACGCAGTGTGTGTGTGAGCATGACGCAGTGTGTGTGTGAGCATGACGCTGTGTGTGAGCATGACGCTGTGTGTGAGCATGACGCTATGTGTGTGAGCATGACGCTGTGTGTGAGCATGACGCTGTGTGTGAGCATGACGCTGTGTGTGAGCATGACGCTGTGTGTGTGAGCATGACGCTGTGTGTGTGAGCATGACGCTGTGTGTGTGAGCATGACGCTGTATGTGTGAGCATGATGCAGTGTGTGTGTGAGCATGACGCTGTGTGTGTGAGCATGACGCTGTGTGTGTGAGCATGACGCAGTGTGTGTGTGAGCATGACGCTGTGTGTGAGCATGACGCTGTGTGTGAGCATGACGCTATGTGTGTGAGCATGACACTGTGTGTGTGTGAGCATGACGCTGTGTGTGTGAGCATGACGCAGTGTGTGTGTGAGCATGACGCTGTGTGTGAGCATGACGCTGTGTGTGAGCATGACGCTGTGTGTGTGAGCATGACGCTGTATGTGTGAGCATGATGCAGTGTGTGTGTGAGCATGACGCAGTGTGTGTGAGCATGACGCAGTGTGTGTGAGCATGACGCAGTGTGTGTGAGCATGACGCTGTGTGTGAGCATGACGCTATGTGTGAGCATGACGCTATGTGTGTGAGCATGACACTGTGTGTGTGAGCATGACGCAGTGTGTGTGTGAGCATGATGCTGTGTGTGAGCATGACGCAGTGTGTGTGAGCATGACGCAGTGTGTGTGTGAGCATGACGCTGTGTGTGAGCATGACGCAGTGTGTGTGAGCAGGACGCAGTGTGTGAGCAGGACGCAGTGTGTGAGCATGACACTATATGTGTGAGCATGACGCTGTGTGTGTGAGCATGACGCTGTGTGTGTGAGCATGACGCTGTGTGTGTGAGCATGACGCTGTATGTGTGAGCATGACGCTGTATGTGTGAGCATGACGCTGTGTGTGTGAGCATGACGCAGTGTGTGTGAGCAGGACGCAGTGTGTGAGCAGGACGCAGTGTGTGAGCATGACACTATATGTGTGAGCATGACGCTATGTGTGTGAGCATGACGCTGTGTGTGAGCATGACGCTGTATGTGTGAGCATGACGCTGTGTGTGTGAGAGTATGACGCTGTGTGTGAGCATGACGCAGTGTGTGTGTGAGCATGACGCAGTGTGTGTGTGAGCATGACGCTGTGTGTGTGTGAGCATGACGCTGTGTGTTGTGAGCATGACGCAGTGTGTGTGTGAGCATGACGCTGTGTGTGTGTGAGCATGACGCAGTGTGTGTGTGAGCATGACGCTGTGTGTGTGTGAGCATGACGCTGTGTGTGAGCATGACGCTGTATGTGTGAGCATGACGCTGTGTGTGTGAGCATGACGCTGTGTGTGTGTGAGCATGACGCTGTGTGTGTGAGCATGACGCAGTGTGTGTGTGAGCATGACGCTGTGTGTGAGCATGACGCTATGTGTGTGAGCATGACGCTATGTGTGTGAGCATGACGCTGTGTGTGAGCATGACGCTGTGTGTGAGCATGACGCTGTGTGTGAGCATGACGCTGTGTGTGTGAGCATGATGCAGTGTGTGTGAGCATGATGCAGTGTGTGTGTGAGCATGACGCAGTGTGTGTGAGCATGACGCAGTGTGTGTGAGCATGACGCAGTGTGTGTGAGCATGACGCTGTGTGTGAGCATGACGCTGTGTGTGAGCATGACGCTATGTGTGTGAGCATGACGCTGTGTGTGAGCATGACGCTGTGTGTGAGCATGACGCTGTGTGTGAGCATGACGCTGTGTGTGAGCATGACGCTGTGTGTGTGAGCATGACGCTGTATGTGTGAGCATGACGCTGTGTGTGTGAGCATGACGCTGTGTGTGTGAGCATGACGCTGTGTGTGAGCATGACGCTGTGTGTGTGAGCATGACGCAGTGTGTGTGTGTGCATGACGCAGTGTGTGAGCATGACGCAGTGTGTGTGAGCATGACGCTGTATGTGTGAGCATGACGCTGTGTGTGTGAGAGCATGACGCAGTGTGTGAGCATGACGCAGTGTGTGAGCATGACGCAGTGTGTGTGTGAGCATGACGCAGTGTGTGTGTGAGCATGACGCTGTGTGTGTGTGAGCATGACGCTGTGTGTGTGAGCATGACGCAGTGTATGTGTGAGCATGACGCAGTGTGTGTGTGAGCATGACGCAGTGTGTGTGTGAGCATGACGCTGTGTGTGTGTGAGCATGACGCTGTGTGTGAGCATGACGCTGTGTGTGTGAGCATGACGCTGTGTGTGTGAGCATGACGCTGTGTGTGTGTGAGCATGACGCTGTGTGTGTGAGCATGACGCTATGTGTGTGAGCATGACGCTGTGTGTGAGCATGACGCTGTGTGTGAGCATGACGCTGTGTGTGAGCATGACGCTGTGTGTGTGAGCATGATGCAGTGTGTGTGAGCATGATGCAGTGTGTGTGTGAGCATGACGCTGTGTGTGTGAGCATGACGCAGTGTGTGTGTGAGCATGACGCAGTGTGTGTGTGAGCATGACGCTGTGTGTGAGCATGACGCTGTGTGTGAGCATGACGCTGTGTGTGTGAGCATGACGCTGTGTGTGAGCATGACGCTGTGTGTGAGCATGACGCTGTGTGTGTGAGCATGACGCTGTGTGTGTGAGCATGACGCTGTGTGTGTGAGCATGACGCTGTGTGTGTGAGCATGACGCTGTGTGTGAGCATGACGCAGTGTGTGTGAGCATAACGCAGTGTGTGTGTGAGCATGACGCAGTGTGTGAGCATGACGCAGTGTGTGTGAGCATGACGCTGTGTGTGAGCATGACGCTGTATGTGTGAGCATGACGCTGTGTGTTTGAGAGCATGACGCTGTGTGTGAGCATGACGCAGTGTGTGTGTGAGCATGACGCAGTGTGTGTGTGAGCATGACGCTGTGTGTGTGTGAGCATGACGCAGTGTGTGTGAGCATGACGCAGTGTGTGTGTGAGCATGACGCAGTGTGTGTGTGAGCATGACGCAGTGTGTGTGTGAGCATGACGCTGTGTGTGTGTGAGCATGACGCTGTGTGTGAGCATGACGCTGTATGTGTGAGCATGACGCTGTGTGTGTGAGCATGACGCTGTGTGTGTGTGAGCATGACGCTGTGTGTGTGTGAGCATGACGCTGTGTGTGTGTGAGCATGACGCAGTGTATGTGTGAGCATGACGCAGTGTGTGTGTGAGCATGACGCAGTGTGTGTGTGAGCATGACGCTGTGTGTGAGCATGACGCTGTATGTGTGAGCATGACGCTGTGTGTGTGAGCATGACGCTGTGTGTGTGAGCATGACGCAGTGTGTGTGAGCATGACGCAGTGTGTGTGTGAGCATGACGCTGTGTGTGAGCATGACGCTGTGTGTGAGCATGACGCTGTGTGTGAGCATGACGCTGTGTGTGAGCATGACGCTATGTGTGTGTGAGCATGACACTGCATGTGTGAGCATGACACTATTTGTGTGAGCATGACGCTGTGTGTGTGAGCATGACGCTGTGTGTGAGCATGACGCTGTGTGTGTGAGCATGATGCAGTGTGTGTGAGCATGACAGTGTGTGTGTGAGCATGACGCAGTGTGTGTGAGCATGACGCAGTGTGTGTGAGCATGACGCAGTGTGTGTGTGAGCATGACGCAGTGTGTGTGTGAGCATGACGCTGTGTGTGAGCATGACGCTGTGTGTGAGCATGACGCTATGTGTGTGAGCATGACGCTATGTGTGTGAGCATGACGCTGTGTGTGAGCATGATGCAGTGTGTGTGAGCATGATGCAGTGTGTGTGTGAGCATGACGCTGTGTGTGTGAGCATGACGCTGTGTGTGTGAGCATGACGCAGTGTGTGTGTGAGCATGACGCTGTGTGTGAGCATGACGCTGTGTGTGAGCATGACTCTATGTGTGTGAGCATGACGCTGTGTGTGAGCATGACGCTGTGTGTGAGCATGACGCTGTGTGTGTGAGCTGTGTGTGTGAGCATGACGCTGTGTGTGTGAGCATGACGCTGTGTGTGTGAGCATGACGCTGTGTGTGTGAGCATGACGCTGTGTGTGAGCATGACGCAGTGTGTGTGAGCATGACGCAGTGTGTGTGTGAGCATGACGCTGTGTGTGAGCATGACGCTGTGTGAGAGCATGACGCTGTGTGTGTGAGAGCATGACGCTGTGTGTGAGCATGACGCAGTGTGTGTGTGAGCATGACGCTGTGTGTGTGTGAGCATGACGCTGTGTGTGTGTGAGCATGACGCAGTGTGTGTGAGCATGACGCAGTGTATGTGTGAGCATGACGCAGTGTATGTGTGAGCATGACGCAGTGTGTGTGTGAGCATGACGCAGTGTGTGTGTGAGCATGACGCAGTGTGTGTGTGAGCATGACGCTGTGTGTGAGCATGACGCTGTGTGTGTGAGCATGACGCTGTGTGTGTGAGCATGACGCTGTGTGTGTGTGAGCATGACGCAGTGTGTGTGAGCATGACGCAGTGTGTGTGTGAGCATGACGCTGTGTGTGAGCATGACGCTGTGTGTGTGAGCATGACGCTATGTGTGTGAGCATGACGCTGTGTGGTGAGCATGACGCTGTGTGTGAGCATGACGCTGTGTGTGAGCATGACGCTGTGTGTGTGAGCATGACGCAGTGTGTGTGAGCATGACGCAGTGTGTGTGTGAGCATGACGCAGTGTGTGTGTGAGCATGACGCAGTGTGTGTGAGCATGACGCAGTGTGTGTGTGAGCATGACGCTGTGTGTGAGCATGACGCTGTGTGTGAGCATGACGCTGTGTGTGTGAGCATGACGCTGTGTGTGAGCATGACGCTGTGTGTGAGCATGACGCTGTGTGTGAGCATGACGCTGTGTGTGAGCATGACGCTGTGTGTGTGAGAGCATGACGCTGTGTGTGAGCATGACGCAGTGTGTGTGTGAGCATGACGCTGTGTGTGTGTGAGCATGACGCTGTGTGTGTGAGCATGACGCAGTGTATGTGTGAGCATGACGCAGTGTGTGTGTGAGCATGACGCAGTGTGTGTGTGAGCATGACGCTTGTGTGTGTGTGAGCATGACGCTGTGTGTGAGCATGACGCTGTATGTGTGAGCATGACGCTGTGTGTGTGAGCATGACGCTGTGTGTGTGTGAGCATGACGCTGTGTGTGTGAGCATGACGCAGTGTGTGTGTGAGCATGACGCTGTGTGTGAGCATGACGCTGTGTGTGAGCATGACGCTATGTGTGTGAGCATGACGCTGTGTGTGAGCATGACGCTGTGTGTGAGCATGACGCTGTGTGTGAGCATGACGCTGTGTGTGTGAGCATGACGCTGTGTGTGTGAGCATGATGCAGTGTGTGTGAGCATGATGCAGTGTGTGTGAGCATGATGCAGTGTGTGTGTGAGCATGACGCTGTGTGTGTGAGCATGACGCTGTGTGTGTGAGCATGACGCAGTGTGTGTGTGAGCATGACGCTGTGTGTGAGCATGACGCTGTGTGTGAGCATGTCGCTATGTGTGTGAGCATGACGCTGTGTGTGAGCATGACGCTGTGTGTGAGCATGACGCTGTGTGTGTGCATGACGCTGTGTGTGTGAGCATGACGCTGTGTGTGTGAGCATGACGCTGTGTGTGTGAGCATGACGCTGTGTGTGTGAGCATGACGCTGTGTGTCAGCATGACGCTGTGTGTGTGGTGAGCATGACGCAGTGTGTGTGTGAGCATGACCGCTGTGTGTGAGCATGACGCTATGTGTGTGAGCATGACGCTGTGTGTGAGCATGACGCTGTGTGTGAGCATGACGCTGTGTGTGAGCATGACGCTGTGTGTGAGCATGACGCTGTGTGTGTGAGCATGACGCTGTGTGTGTGAGCATGACGCTGTGTGTGTGAGCATGACGCTGTGTGTGTGTGAGCATGACGCTGTGTGTGTGAGCATGACGCAGTGTGTGTGAGCATGACGCAGTGTGTGTGAGCATGACTCTGTGTGTGTGTGAGCATGACGCTGTGTGTGAGCATGACGCTATGTGTGTGAGCATGACGCTATGTGTGTGAGCATGACACTGTGTGTGTGTGAGCATGACACTGTGTGTGTGAGCATGACGCTGTGTGTGAGCATGACGCAGTGTGTGTGAGCATGACGCTGTGTGTGTGAGCATGACGCTGTGTGTGTGTGAGCATGACGCTGTGTGTGTGAGCATGACGCAGTGTGTGTGAGCATGACGCAGTGTGTGTGAGCATGACGCAGTGTGTGTGAGCATGACGCTATGTGTGAGCATGACGCTATGTGTGTGAGCATGACGCAGTGTGTGTGTGAGCATGACGCAGTGTGTGTGTGAGCATGACGCCAGATTGTTGTGAGCTGACGCAGTGTGTGTGTGAGCATGACGCAGTGTGTGTGAGCATGACGCAGTGTGAGTGAGCATGAGTGTGTGTGAGATGAGCACGTGTGTGAGCAGGGAGCAGTGTGTGAGCATGACGCTATTATGTGTAGCATGACGCTGTGTGTGTGAGCATGACGCTGTGTGTGTGAGCATGACGCTGTGTGTGTGAGCATGGACGCTGTGTGTGTGAGCATGACGCTGTGTGTGTGAGCATGACGCAGTGTGTGTGAGCATGACGCTGTAGTGTGTGAGCATGACGCTGTGTGTGTGAGCTGACGCAGTGTGTGTGTAGCATGACGCTGTGTGTGTGCATGACGCTTGTGTGTGAGCATGACGCTGTGTGTGTGTGAGCATGACGCTGTGTGTGTGAGCATGACGCTGTGTGTGTGAGCATGACGCAGTGTGTGTGTGAGCATGACGCTGTGTGTGTGAGCAGTGTGTGTGAGCATGACGCTGTGTGTGTGTGAGCATGACGCTGTGTGTGTGAGCATGACGCTGTGTGTGTGTGAGCATGAGCGTGTGTGTGTGAGCATGAGCGCTGTGTGTGTGAGCATGACGCTGTGTGTGTGAGCAGACGCTGTGTGTGTGTGAGCATGACGCTGTGTGTAGTGAGCATGACGCTATGTGTGTGAGCATGCGCATGTGTGTGAGCATGACGCAGTGGTGTGAGCATGACGCAGTGAGTTGTGAGCCATGACGCAGTGTGTGTGAGCATGACGCAGTGTGTGTGGATGACGCTATGTGTGTGAGCATGACGCTATGTGTGTGAGCATGACGCTGTGTGTGTGAGCATGACGCTGTGTGTGTGAGCATGACGCTGTGTGTGTGAGCATGACGCTGTGTGTGTGAGCATGACGCAGTGTGTGTGAGCATGACGCTGTGTGTGTGAGCATGACGCTGTGTGTGTGAGCATGACGCAGTGTGTGTGAGAGCATGACGCATTGTGTGTGAGCATGACGCTGTGTTTGAGCATGACGCATTGTGTGAGCATGACGCTGTGTGTGTGAGCATGACGCTGTGTGTGTGAGCATGACGCTGCATGTGTGAGGCATGACGCTGTATGTGTGAGCATGACGCTGTGTGTGTGAGCATGACGCTGTGTGTGTGAGCATGACGCTGTGTTGTGAGCATGACGCTGTGTGTGAGCATGACGCTGTATGTGTGAGCATGACGCTATGTGTGGAGCATGACGCTATGTGTGTGAGCATGACGCTGTGTGTGAGCATGACGCTATGTGTGTGAGCATGACGCTGTGTGTGTGAGAGCATGACGCTGTGTGTGAGCATGACGCAGTGTGTGTGTGAGCATGACGCATGTGTGTGTGTGAGCATGACGCTGTGTGTGTGTGAGCATGACGCAGTGTGTGTGTGAGCATGACGCAGTGTGTGTGTGAGCATGACGCGTGTGTGTGTGAGCATGACGCGTGTGTGTGTGCCATGACGCAGTGTGTGTGTGAGCATGACGGTGTGTGTGTGAGCATGACGCTGTGTGTGTGAGCATGACGTGTGTGTGTGTGAGCATGAGCTGTGTGTTGTGAGCATGAGCGTGTGTGGTGTGAGCATGACGCTGTGTGTGAGCATGACGCTGTGTGTGTGAGCATGACGCTGTGTGTGAGCATGACGCTGTGTGTGTGAGCATGATGCAGTGTGTGTGTGAGCATGACGCTGTGTGTGTGAGCATGACGCTGTGTGTGTGAGCATGACGCAGTGTGTGTGAGCATGACGCAGTGTGTGAGCATGACGCTGTGTGTGAGCATGACGCTGTGTGTGAGCATGACGCTGTGTGTGAGCATGACGCTGTGTGTGTGAGCATGACGCTGAGTGTGTGTGAGCATGACGCTGTGTGTGAGCATGACGCTGTGTGTGTGAGCATGACGCTGTGTGTTTGTGAGTGCGCATGAGCTGTGTGTGAGCATGACGCTGTGTGTGTGAGCATGACGCAGTGTTGTGTGTGAGCATGACGCTGTGTTGTGAGCATGACGCAGTGTGTGTGAGCATGACGCTGTGTGTGAGCAGGCGCAGTGTGTGGAGCATGACGCTGTGTGTGAGCAGGACGCAGTGTGTGAGCATGACGCTATGTGTGTGAGCATGACACTATATGTGTGAGCATGACGCTGTGTTGTGTGAGCATGACGCTGTGTGTTGTGAGCATGACGCTGTGTGTGTGAGCATGACGCTGTGTGTGTGAGCATGACGCTGTGTGTGTGAGCATGACGCTGTGTGTGTGAGCATGACGCTGGTGTTGTGAGCATGACGCTGTGTGTGTGAGCATGACGCTGTGTGTGTGAGCATGGACGCTGTGTGGTGTGAGCATGACGCTGTGTGTGTGAGCATGACGCAGTGTGTGTGTGAGCATGACGCTGTGTGTGTGTGAGCATGACGCTGTGTGTGTGTGAGCATGACGCTGTGTGTGTGTGAGACTGACGCTGTGTGTGTGTGAGCATGACGCTGTGTGTGTGTGAGCATGACGCTGTGTGTGTGTGAGCATTGACGCTTGTGATGTGTGAGCATGACGCGTGTGGTGTGAGCATGACGCGTGTGTGTGTGAGCATGACGCTTGTATGTGTGAGCATGACGCTGTTGTGTGTGTGAGCATGACGCTGTGTGTGTGAGCATGACGCTGTGTGTGAGCATGACGCTGTGTGTGAGCATGACGCTGTGTGTGTGAGCATGACGCTGTGTGTGTGAGCATGACGCTGTGTGTGTGTGAGCATGACGCTGTGTGTGAGCATGACGCAGTGTGTGTGAGCATGACACTGTGTGTGTGAGCATGACACGGTGTGTGTGTGAGCATGACACTGTGTGTGTGAGCATGACGCTGTGTGTGTGTATGACGCAGTGTGTGTGTGAGCATGACGCTGTGTTGTGAGCATGACGCAGTGTTGTGTGAGCATGACGCTGTTTGTGAGCATGACGCATGTGTGTGTGAGCATGACGCAGTGTGTGTGTGAGCATGACGCAGTGTGTGTGTGAGCATGACGCAGTGTGTGTGTGTGAGCATGACGCAGTGTGTGTGTGAGCATGACGCAGTGTGTGTGTGAGGCATGACGCTGTGTGTGTGTGAGCATGACGTGTGTGTGTGAGCATGACGCTGTGTGTGTGTGAGCATGACGCTGTGGGGTGTGAGCATGACGCTTGTGTGTGTGAGCATGACGTGTGTGTGTGAGCATGACGCTGTGTGTGTGAGCATGACGCTGTGTGTGTGAGCATGACGCTGTGTGTGTGAGCATGACGCTGTGTGTGTGGAGCATGACGCTGTTTTGTGTGAGCATGACGCTGTGTGTGTGAGCATGATGCTTGTGTGTGTGAGCTGTGTGTGTGAGCATGACGCTGTGTGTTGTGAGCATGACGCTGTGTGGCAGCATGACGCTGTGTGTGAGCATGACGCTGTGTGTGAGCATGACGCTGTGTGTGAGCATGACGCTGTGTGTGTGAGCATGACGCAGTGTGTGTGTGAGCATGACGCTGTGTGTTGAGCATGACGCTGTGTGTGTGAGCATGGACGCAGTGTGTGTGAGCATGACGCTGTGTGTGAGCATGACGCTGTGTGTGGAGCATGACGCAGTGTGTGTGTGAGCATGATGCGTGTGTGAGCATGACGCAGTGTGTGTGTGAGATGACGCAGTGTTGTGAGCATGACGCATGTGTGTGAGCATGACGCTGTGTGTGTGAGCATGACGCTGTGTGTGTGAGCATGACGCTGTGTGTGTGAGCATGACGCAGTGTGTGTGAGCATGACGCAGTGTGTGTGAGCAGGACGCTGTGTGTGTGAGCAGGACGCTGTGTGTGTGAGCATGACGCTGTGTGTGTGAGGCATGACGCTGTGTGGTGAGCAGGACGCTGTGTGTGTGAGCATGACGCTGTGTGTGTGAGCATGACGCTGTGTGTTGAGTGAGCATGACGCAGTGTGTGTGTGAGCATGACGCTGTGTGTGTGTGAGCATGACGCAGTGTGTGTGTGAGCATGACGCAGTGTGTGTGTGAGCATGACGCTGTGTGTGTGTGAGCATGACGCTGTGTGTGTGTGAGCATGACGCTGTGTGTGTGTGAGCATGACGCTTGGTGTGTGTGAGCATGACGCTGTGTGTGTGTGAGCATGACGCTGTGTGTGTGAGCATGACGCTGTGTGTGTGAGCATGACGGTGTATGTGTGTGTAGATGACGCAGTGTGTGTGTGAGCATGACGGTGTGTGTGAGCATGACTCTGTGTGTGTGTGAGCATGACGCTGTGTGTGTGTGAGCATGACGCGTGTGTGTGAGCATGACGCTGTGTGTGTTGTGAGCATGACGCTGTGTGTGGTGAGCATGACGCTGTGTTGTGTGA
The DNA here is from genome assembly GCA_027563665.1 of Antrozous pallidus. NCBI lineage: Eukaryota > Metazoa > Chordata > Mammalia > Chiroptera > Vespertilionidae > Antrozous > Antrozous pallidus. The sequence goes on along the minus strand of CM050514.1, from coordinate 1,376,451 downwards.
GCATGACGCTGTGTTGTGGAGCATGACGCAGTGTGTGGAGCATGACGCTGTGTGTGTGAGCATGACGCTGTGTGTGTGAGCATGACGCAGTGTGTGTGTGAGCATGACTGTGTGTGTGAGCATGACGCAGTGTGTGTGTGAGCATGACGCAGTGTGTGTGTGAGCATGACGCAGTGTGTGTGAGCATGACGCAGTGTGTGTGTAGCATGACGCACTGTGTGTGTGAGCATGACGCAGAGTGTGTGTGAGCATGACGGCAGTGTGGTGTGTGAGCATGACGCTGTGTGTGTGTGAGCATGACGCAGTGTGTGTGTGAGCATGACGCAGTGTGTGTGTGAGCATGACGCTGTGGTGTGTTGTGAGCATGACGCTGTGTGTGTGAGCATGACGCAGTGTGTGTGTGAGAGCATGACGCATGTGTGTGAGCATGACGCAGTGTGTGTGTGAGCATGAGCTGTGTGTGTGTGAGCATGACGCTGTTTGTGTGAATGACGCTGTGTGTGTGTGAGCAGTGTGTGTAGCATGACGCTGTGTGTGTGAGCATTGGTGTGTGAGCATGAGCTGTGTGTGTGTAGCATGACGCTGTGTGTGTGTGAGTTGAGCGTGTGTGTGAGCATGACGCTGTGTGTGTGAGCATGACGTGTGTGTGTGGAGCATGACGCTGTGTGTGTGCATGACGTGTGTGTGTGAGCACGCGTGTGTGTGAGCACGCGTGTGTGTGAGCACGCGTGTGTGTGTGAGCACGTGTTAGCACGCGTGTGTGTGTGAGCACGCGTGTGTGTGAGCATGACGCGTGTGTGTGTGAGCATGACGCTGTGTGTGAGCATGACGCAGTGTGTGTGAGCATGACGCTGTGTGTGTGTGAGCATGACGCTGTGTGTGAGCATGACGCAGTGTGTGTGTGAGCATGACACTGCGTGTGTGAGCATGACACTATTTGTGTGAGCATGACGCTGTGTGTTTCGCAGTTGTGTGTGAGCATGACGCTGTGTGTGTGAGCATGACGCTGTGTGTGTGTAGCATGACGCAGTTGTGTGTGAGCATGACGCTGTGTGTGTGTGAGCATGACGCTGTGTGTGAGCATGACGCTGTTGTGTGAGCATGACGCTGTGTGTGTGAGCATGACGCAGTGTGTGTGTGAGTATACACTGCATGTGTGAGCAATGACACTATTTGTGTAGCATGACGCTGTGTGTGTTGAGCTGTGTGTGTGAGCATGACGCTGTGTGTGTGAAGCATGACGCTGTGTGTGTGTGTGAGCAGTGACGCTGTGTGTGTGTGAGCATGACGCTGTGGTGTGTGAGCATGACGCTGTGTGTGTGTAGCATGACGCTGTGTGTGTGTGAGCATGACGCTGTGTGTGATGTGAGCATGACGCTGTGTTGTGTGTGAGCATGACGCTGTGTGTGTGAGCATGACGCTGTGTGTGGAGCATGACGCTGTGTGTGGAGCATGACGCTGTGTGTGTGAGCATGACGCTGTGTGTGTGAGCATGATGCAGTGTGTGTGTGAGCATGACACTGCATGTGTGAGCATGACAGCTGATTTTGTGAGCATGACGCTGTGTGTGTGAGCTGAGCGTTGTGTCGGAGCATGACGCTGTGTGTGTGTAGCATGACGCTGTGTGTGTGTGAGCTTGACGCAGTGTGTGTGTGAGCATGACGCAGTGTGTGTGTGAGCATGACGCAGTGTGTGTGTGAGCATGACGGTGTGTGTGAGCATGACGCTGTGTGTGTGAGCATGACGCTGTGTGTGTGAGCATGACGCTGTGTGTGTGCGATGACGCTGTGTGTGTGAGCATGATGCTGTGTGTGAGCATGACGCAGTGTGTGTGTGAGCATGACACTGCGTGTGTGAGCATGACACTGTTTGTGTGAGCATGACGCTGTGTGTGTGAGTGTGAGTGTGTGTGTGTGAGTGTGTGTGTGAGCATGACGCTGTGTGTGTGAGCATGACGCTGTTGTGTGTTGTGAGCATGACCGCAGTGTGTGTGTGAGCATGACGCTGTGTGTGTGTGAGCATGACGCTGTGTGAGTGAGCATGACGCTGTGTGTGAGCATGACGCTGTGTGTGTGAGCATGATGCTGTGTGTGAGCATGATGCAGTGTGTGTGAGCATGACGCAGTGTGTGTGTGAGCATGACGCAGTGTGTGTGTGAGCATGACACTATTTGTGTGAGCATGACACTATTGTGGTGAGCATGACGCTGTGTGTGTGAGCATGACGCTGTGTGTGAGCATGACGCTGTGTGTGTGAGCATGACGCTGTGTGTTGTGAGCATGATGCTGTGTGTGAGCATTGACGCAGTGTGTGTGTGAGCATGACGCTGTGTGTGTGTGAGCATGAGCAGTGTGTGTTGTGAGCATGACACTATGTTTGTGTGAGCATGACGCTGTGTGTGTGAGCATGACGTTGTGTGTGTGAGCATGACGCTGTGTGTGAGCATGACGCTGTGTGTGTGAGTGTGTGTGTGTGAGCATGACGTGTGTTGTGTGTGAGCATGACGCTTGTGTGTGTGTGAGCATGACGCTGTGTGTGTGTGAGCATGACGCTGTGTGTGTGAGAATGACGCTGTGTGTGTGTGAGCATGACGCTGTGTGTGTGTGAGCATGACGCTGTGTGTGTGAGCATTGACGCTGTGTGTGAGCATGACGCTGTGTGTGAGCATGACGCTGTGTGTGAGCATGACGCTGTGTGTGTGAGCATGACGCTGTGAGTTTGAGCATGACGCAGTGTGTGTGTGAGCATGACACAGCATGTGTGAGCATTACACTATTGTTGTGAGCATGACGCTGTGTGTGTGAGCAGTGTGTGTTGAGCATGTCGCTGTGTGTGTGAGCATGACGCTGTGTGTGTGGGAGCATGACGCAGTGTGTGTGTGAGCATGAAGCAGTGTGTGTGTGAGCATGACGCTGTGTGTGGAGCATGACGCTGTGTGTGTGAGCATGACGCTGTGTGTGTGTGAGCATGACGCTGTGTGTGAGAGCATGACGCTGTGTGTGAGCATGAAGCTGCTGTGTGTGAGCATGATGCTGTGTGTGTGAGCATGATGCGTGAGTGGTGTGTGAGGATGACGCAGTGTTTTGTGTGAGCATGACGCATGTGTGTGTGAGCATGACACTATTTGTGTGAGCATGACGCTGTATGTGTGAGCATGATGCAGTGTGTGTGGAGCATGATGCTGTGTGTGAGCATGACGCAAGTGTGTGTGAGCATGACGCTGTGTGTGTGTGCATGACGCAGTGTGTGTGAGCATGACGCTGTGTGTGTAGCATGACGCATGTGTGTGAGCAGGATCGCTGTGTGTGTGAGAGCATGACGTGTGTGTGTGAGCATGACGCTGTGTGTGTGTGAGCATGACACGTTGTGTGTGTGTGAGCATGACGCGTGTGTGTGTGAGCATGACGCTGTGTGTGTGAGCATGACGCAGTGTAGTGTGTGAGCATGACGCAGTGTGTGTGTGAGCATGACGCAGTGTGTGTGTGAGCATGACGCAGTGTGTGTGTGAGCATGACACTGCATGTGTGAGCATGACACTATTTGTGTGAGCATGACGCTGTGTGTGTGAGCAGTGTGTGTGAGCATGACGCTGTGTGTGTGTGAGCATGACGCAGTGTGTGTGTGAGCATGACGCTGTGTGTGAGCATGACGCTGTGTGTGAGCATGACGCTGTGTGTGTGTGAGCATGACGCTGTGTGTGTGAGCATGACGCTGTGTGTGTGAGCATGACGCTGTGTGTGAGCATGACGCTGTGTGTGTGAGCATGATGCTGTGTGTGAGCATGACGCAGTGTGTGTGTGAGCATGACACTGCATGTGTGAGCATGACACTATTTGTGTGAGCATGACGCTGTTGTGTGTGAGCATGACGCTGTTGTGTGAGCATGACGCTGTGTGTGTGAGCATGACGCTGTGTGTGTGAGCATGACCTGTGTGTGTGAGCATGACGCTGTGTGTGAGCATGACGCTGTGTGTGAGCATGACGCTGTGTGTGAGCATGCCGCTGTGTGTGTGAGCATGACGCTGTGTGTGAGCATGACGCAGTGTGTTGTGAGCATGACGCTGTGTGTGTGAGCATGACGCTGTGTGTGTGAGCATGACGCTGTGTGTGTGAGCATGACGCTGTGTGTGTGAGCATGACGCTGTGTGTGAGCATGACGCTGTGTGTGTGAGCATGACGCTGTGTGTGTGAGCATGACGCAGTGTGTGTGTGAGCATGACACTGCATGTGTGAGCATGACACTATTTGTGTGAGCATGACGCTGTGTGTGTGAGCATGACGCTGTGTGTGTGAGCATGACGCTGTGTGTGTGAGCATGACGCAGTGTGTGTGTGAGCATGACACTGCGTGTGTGAGCATGACACTATTTGTGTGAGCATGACGCTGTGTGTGTGAGCATGACGCTGTGTGTGAGCATGACGCTGTGTGTGTGTGAGTGTGTGTGTGTGTGTGAGCATGACGCTGTGTGTGTGAGCATGACGCTGTGTGTGAGCATGACGCTGTGTGTGTGAGCATGATGCTATGTGTGAGCATGACGCAGTGTGTGTGTGAGCATGACGCAGTGTGTGTGTGAGCATGACACTATTTGTGTGAGCATGACGCTGTGTGTGTGAGCATGACGCTGTGTGTGTGAGCATGACGCTGTGTGTGTGAGCATGACGCTGTGTGTGTGAGCATGACGCTGTGTGTGAGCATGACGCTGTGTGTGTGAGCATGTACGGCTGTGTGTGTGAGCTTGACGCAGTGTGTGTGTGAGCATGACACTGCATGTGTGAGCATGACACTATTTGTGTGAGCATGACGCTGTGTGTGTGAGCAGTGTGTGTGAGCATGACGCTGTGTGTGTGTGAGCATGACGCTGTGTGTGTGTGAGCATGACGCAGTGTGTGTGTGAGCATGACGCTGTGTGTGTGTGAGCATGACGCTGTGTGTGAGCATGACGCTGTGTGTGTGTGAGCATGACGCTGTGTGTGTGAGCATGACGCTGTGTGTGAGCATGACGCTGTGTGTGAGCATGACGCTGTGTGTGAGCATGACGCTGTGTGTGTGAGCATGACGCAGTGTGTGTGTGAGCATGACACTGCATGTGTGAGCATGACACTATTTGTGTGAGCATGACGCTGTGTGTGTGAGCAGTGTGTGTGAGCATGACGCTGTGTGTGTGAGCATGACGCTGTGTGTGTGTGAGCATGACGCAGTGTGTGTGTGAGCATGACGCAGTGTGTGTGTGAGCATGACGCTGTGTGTGAGCATGACGCTGTGTGTGTGGTGAGCATGACGCTTGTGTGTGAGCATGACGCTGTGTGTGTGAGATGACGCTGTGTGTGAGCATGACGCTGTGTGTGTGAGCATGATGCTGTGTGTGAGCATGACGCAGTTTGTGTGTGTGAGCATGACACTGCATGTGTGAGCATGACACTATTTGTGTGAGCATGACGCTGTGTGTGTGAGCATGACGCTGTGTGTGAGCATGACGCTGTGTGTGTGAGCATGACGCTGTGTGTGTGAGCATGACGCTGTGTGTGAGCATGACGCTGTGTGTGAGCATGACGCTGTGTGTGAGCATGACGCTGTGTGTGTGAGCATGATGCTGTGTGTGAGCATGACGCAGTGTGTGTGTGAGCATGACGCAGTGTGTGTGTGAGCATGACACTATTTGTGTGAGCATGACGCTGTGTGTGTGAGCATGACGCTGTGTGTGTGAGCATGACGCTGTGTGTGTGAGCATGACGCTGTGTGTGAGCATGACGCTGTGTGTGAGCATGACGCTGTGTGTGTGAGCATGATGCTGTGTGTGAGCATGACGCAGTGTGTGTGTGAGCATGACACTGCATGTGTGAGCATGACACTATTTGTGTGAGCATGACGCTGTGTGTGTGAGCATGACGCTGTGTGTGTGAGCATGACGCTGTGTGTGAGCATGACGCAGTGTGTGTGTGAGCATGACGCAGTGTGTGTGTGAGCATGACGCTGTGTGTGAGCATGACGCTGTGTGTGTGTGAGCATGACGCTGTGTGTGTGAGCATGACGCTGTGTGTGAGCATGACGCTGTGTGTGTGTGAGTGTGAGTGTGTGTGTGAGCATGACGCTGTGTGTGTGTGAGCATGACGCTGTGTGTGTGAGCATGACGCTGTGTGTGTGTGAGCATGACACAGTGTGTGTGTGAGCATGACGCAGTGTTTGAGCATGACGCAGTGTGTGTGTGAGCATGACGCTGTGTGTGTGTGAGCATGACGCTGTGTGTGAGCATGACGCTGTGTGTGTGTGAGCATGACGCTGTGTGTGTGAGCATGACGCTGTGTGTGAGCATGACGCTGTGTGTGTGAGCATGATGCTGTGTGTGAGCATGACGCTGTGTGTGAGCATGACGCAGTGTGTGTGTGAGCATGACGCAGTGTGTGTGTGTGAGCATGACGCTGTGTGTGTGAGCATGACGCTGTGTGTGAGCATGACGCTGTGTGTGTGAGCATGACGCTGTGTGTGTGTGAGCATGACGCTGTGTGTGTGAGCATGACGCTGTGTGTGAGCATGACGCTGTGTGTGTGAGCATGATGCTGTGTGTGAGCATGACGCTGTGTGTGAGCATGACGCAGTGTGTGTGTGAGCATGACGCAGTGTGTGTGTGAGCATGACGCTGTGTGTGAGCATGACGCTGTGTGTGTGTGAGCATGACGCTGTGTGTGAGCATGACGCTGTGTGTGTGAGCATGACGCTGTGTGTGAGCATGACGCTGTGTGTGTGAGCATGATGCTGTGTGTGAGCATGACGCAGTGTGTGTGTGAGCATGACACTGCATGTGTGAGCATGACACTATTTGTGTGAGCATGACGCTGTGTGTGTGAGCATGATGCTGCATGTGTGAGCATGACGCTGTGGGTGTGAGCATGACACTATATGTGTGAGCATGACGCTGTGGGTGTGAGCATGATGCTGTGTGTGTGAGCATGACGCTGTGTGTGTGAGCATGACGCTGTGTGTGAGCATGACGCTGTGTGTGTGAGCATGACACTGTGTGTGTGAGCATGACGCTGTGTGTGTGAGCATGACGCTGTGTGTGAGCATGACGCTGTGTGTGTGAGCATGACGCAGTGGTGTGAGCATGACGCTGTGTGTGAGCATGACGCTGTGTGTGTGAGCATGACGCTGTGTGTGTGAGCATGACACTATATGTGTGAGCATGATGCTGTGTGTGAGCATGACGCTGTGGGTGTGAGCATGATGCTGTGTGTGAGCATGACACTATATGTGTGAGCATGACGCTGTGGGTGTGTGAGCTGCCAATCCAGGAACCAGTTCCAGGAAAGCCAATTCCATCATCACACATTCTCCACGAGGTTTTTTCTTTAACAGAAGCTAATAACTTTCCTGTTTTATTTTAAAAAGAGGTTTTTATTGATGTCAGAGAGGAAGGGGAGCGAGGGAGAAATGGGAACACCAATGATGAGAGAGAATCATGGACCAGCTGCCTCCTACACACCCCCTGCTGAGGATGGAGCCTGCACCCCGGGACTGTGCCCTGGCCGGAATCGAACCCGGGACCCTTCAGCCTGCAGGCCGAGGCTCTGTCCTGAGCCGTCCTCCCTGCGGGGCGGCGGGCCTGCGGGGCTGGCTGTGCGGTGGCCCCGGGCGGCTGTGCAGACACCCACACGGCTGCATTCGTTAACCGTCTGTTCCCACTGGGCTGAGCCCGGGAGGGGTGTCTGGGCACGTGCAGTCCCTCAGCAGTCTGCCTCTCCAGCACCCCGTTACAGAGCGGGCGGTGTGAGGACGGGGGTGGGGGTAGGGAGGTTGCCAGCACCCCGTTACAGAGCGGCCGGCGGCCTGAGGACAGGGCGGGGAGAGGCAGGGGGCTGCCAGCCCCCTGTTAGACAGCGGGATGGCGGCGTGAGGCCGGGGGGGGCGGGGGCAGCCGGGGCGTGGACACAATGCCGCCCCCCCGTGGCCCATTCTGTCCGACCGCCGGAGAAAGTGGGTGACCTTTTTCCTTCCTGACCAGCAGCGCAGTGCCCGCCCGTGTGGGAAGATCCCAGCTCCCGTGCTGACCGGGCGGTAAACCGGCCAATCGGCCGCGGCTCTGTTATAGCCGCTCACAGCTCAGCAGGAAGCGGCTCTGCACCCGGCCCGGAGGAGCCCCCCGTGATTTCCACGTGGTGACCCTGAGCCTCGCCCCCCCCCCCAACACCCGGAATTGCTTCCAGGCCCCGGGGGGGGGGGGTCAGTGGCACTTTAAAAGCTTCATCACCGATCAGAGAGGAAGGGAGAGGGAGAGAGACATCAGAGAGGAGGGGGAGTCACTAATGAGCGGCCTCCTGCGCGCCCCCTACTGGGGAGGACCCACAACCCGGGCACTGCCCCTACCCGGCATCGAACCCTGACCTCCTGGTTCCTTGGTCAACGCTCACCCCTGAGCGCCCGGGCCGGGCTGCACTTTCCTCTTCCCTGGAGGCCGGACGGGAACACGCGCTGGAGAGGGTCCTGGGGGCCATGGGCTCAGCAGCCTCAGCAGCCCGGACCCAAGTAGCAGTCACCTGGCTGCCGCAGGTGCGGGGCGGGGGCAGGAGGGGGGTGGGGTGGGGGAGGGTCGGTGGGGGTTAGGGCGGAGCAGGTGGTGGGTAGGGATTGGGAGGGGTAGGAGGTAGGTGTGGGGTGGGGCAGGAGGTAGGGTGGAGGTGGGCAGGTGGTAGTGGTGGAGGAGGGGTGAGTGGAGGGAAGGGCAGGTGGTGGGGGTGGGGAAGGGGGCAGGTGATAGGTGGGGGAGGGGTGTAGGTGGGGGAGGAGCAGTTGGTAGGAGTGGGGGAGGGAGGTAATGATGGGGGAGGGGCAGGCGGGTGGGGGTTGGGGAGGGGCAGGTAATAGGGTGGGGGCAGGGGGAGGGGGAGGGGCAGAGTGGGTGAGGGCAGGAGAGCAGGGGCAGGGGCAGGTGGGGGAGGGGGCAGAGCAGATGAGGGAAG
>CM050514.1:1352500-1360000 GCA_027563665.1 Antrozous pallidus | reverse complement strand
AGGGCCCCCTGCTGAGGCCATTGTCCCAGAGAACAGGGGGCCCCTTGCTGAGGGTCATTGTCCCCAGAGGACAGAGCCCCCTGCTGAGGGTCGTTGTCCCCAGAGGACAGAGCCCCCTGCTGAGGGTCATTGTCCCCAGAGGATGGGGGGGCCCTGCTGAGGGTCATTGTCCCCAGAGGGCAGGGGCCCCCTGCTGAGGGTCATTGTCCCCAGAGGGCGGGGCCCCTGCTGAGGGTCATTGTCCCCAGAGGGCAGGGCCCCCTGCTGAGGGTCATTGTCCCCAGAGGGCAGGGCCCCCTGCTGAGGGTCATTGTCCCCAGAGGATGGGGGGGCCCTGCTGAGGGTCATTGTCCCCAGAGGGCAGGGCCCCCCTGCTGAGGGTCATTGTCCCCGAGGACGGGGGGGGGGGGGCCTGCTGAGGGCCGTTGCCCCCAGAGGACGGGGGGCCTCAGGGAAGGTGACGTGTGATCCTACAGGAAATGCGTCACAGTCACCACCTCCCCCTCCCACCGGTGCGCTGCCCACTCGGCCCCGCCAGCCACAGTGCCCCCACATTCCCGTTCCTCCGGCAGAACCCGTGTCTCCGCGGCTCCAGCCCACCCTGGTGCGGGTGAGAGCCGGCCGCACTGGCAGCCCGGCCGAGACTTCTCGGGGCACCGGCCGGCTCTCACCCGCACCAGGCGGTCCCCAGGCTCCCCGGGCAGTTCTCATAACTCCTCTGCCCCTGCAGGCCGTGTGCCCCTCAGCAGAGAGCTGGTCCCCAGCCCCCTGGCCCACCTCCGCCTCCCTCCTCTCCAGAGGCAGGCAGCTCAGCCCTACCCGCCCCCACACACACATGCACACACAGTGAACACGCGGGTACAGGTGCACACACATACATGCACACCTGGGTATACGCACACACACACACACACACTGGCACATACACGCACGCGCACACATATATGCACATGTATGCACACACAACAGAGTGCACGCGTGGGTACACACGCGTATACATGTACACACGGGTACGTGCGCACACGTGCAGGCGCACATATGCACACGTACACACAAATACACACAGTACACATGAGGGTACACATGCACACAAATACATACAGTGCACCTGTGGGTACACAGGCACACACATACATACACACGCATACACATGCGGTGCACACGTGGGTACATGTGCATACATACCGTGCACATGTGGGTACACGTGCACACACATACACAGTGCACAAGCGGGTACAGATGCACACACATACAGGCACACATGCAGACATACATACAGTGCACGTATATGTGCACACGCGTGTGCACACATGCACACAGTGTGCACACGGGTACTTGTGCGTGCACATATGTGCACATACACACAAATACACATGCAGACGTGTGTGTACACATACCCAAATGTGTGTGCGTGCATACACACGTGTATACATATGCACACATACGTGCGCGTGAAAGCACACACGTACACACACACTCCACACTTGTCCTTTGACACTCTTTCTCCTCCTTCCTCACACCTGGGTCTCCAAATTGTGGGGTGCACATCCCTAGGTGTTGCCCGATAGGATCCTCTGAAATATAGAGAGAAAATGCTTGGAATTTTTTAATTAAAAAAAAATACTTTCACTGATTGCAGAGAAGAAGGGAGAGGAAGAGAGAGGCAGAAACATCCATGAGGAGAGAGAATCACTGATTGGCCGCCTCCTGCACGCCCCCCACTGGGGATGGAGCCCGCAACCCCGGCCTGTGCCCCGACCGGGAATCGAACCCGGACCTCCTGGCTCCCAGGTCGATGCTCAGCCCGGAGGCCCGCCGGCCGCCCACACGGGGCTTTGTTTTTAATCTCCCCACTCACAGTGGTCTGTCCCGGCCCCGGCACGGACGAGCTGATCACACAGTGGTATGGTCATGTGCACACACTGACGTGTTCCATCCACACGTGTGGGGTGTCTGCTAGCCGCTGTGCTTGACAAGAGCATGTGTGGAAAGAGGCCGTACCCGCCTCCACTCCTGGCCCCGCCCTCACCTCTCAGGAGGGGCTCCCGCTCCCCGCACCCTTGTCCACTCTGGCCCAGCTGATGGGGGGCGGGCATTGACCTGCATCCCTACTAAACCCAGCGGCTCCCGTTCGAATTCTTATGCGCCTCCCTCACGGGAGCCCTTGGTTCTGGGGTTTGGGGGGGTTGCTTTCCCACCAAATGGCCCACTCCAAGAGCATCTCCCACATTTTTTACAAAATATATTTTATTGATTTTTCACAGAGAGGAAGGGAGAGGGATAGAAAGTCAGAAACATCGATCAGCTGCCTCTTGCACACTCCCCACTGGGGATGTGCCCGCAGCTGAGGTACATGCCCTTGACCGGAATCGAACCCGGGACCCTTCAGTCCGCAGGCCGACGCTCTGTCCACTGAGCCACACCGGTTTCGGCCATCTCCCACATTTTGTAGCGAAGACCCCATTGGCGTGGCGGGGCCGAGAGAACACCAGGTCCCATCGCACATTGTCAGAGAGGAAGCAGAGTCGGGGGGGGGGGCGGCCAGGGACGGCTCAGCGACACTCCGGTGAGAGCCGCCCCCCCCCAAACCCACCCCCGCCGGCCCGGGGCAGAGACCAGAGACCGGGACCCAGGCTGCAGGGGAGGCGCAGCCAACATGGCAGATCTACGCTTCCCCGGCCGCCGGTCCCCCCCCCCCCAGAGACACCCCCTCACAGCACGGCCTGCAGACTCCTGGGGCCTCCTCCCGAGAGCAGAGCGCCTCCTGGGCTGAAGGAGGTCCCGCAGAGGAGGTGTCGGCGCTGGCGGGGGGCGATCAGAGGGAGAGCCCGGCCTCTAATGAGAGCCAGCCTCTCCGATCATCGGCCGTGTCTCCAGCGCCAGGCCCGGCCCGCAGATGGGGGGCTTCATTACTCAGCAAGCCCCTCACTTGACGAGGAGGGACCCTCCAGCCGCCACCGAACCCCTCCTTTTAGAGTCATCAGCAGAATCCGCCCCGGAAACGTGGCTCTGGGGCCCGGCATGCCTCTGGCCCAGGAGCCGGCTGAGCACAGAGGCGGCCCAGGACCGAAACCCCGGGGGCGGGAGGGAAGGTGCCATCAGAGGCCCGCAGCGACCCCGTCCCGTGAGGATTCGTTCCTGCGGCTTTGTGATCAGCTCGGGGTCAGACTCGCGCTCCTCTGCGTTCCGTGGCGGCAGCGGCTCCGGCCGTTAATTGTGAGGCTGTGCGCGCGTTTCTGGCTGGGTGGGATTTATTTATTTATTTTTTTTAAGGACTGACCACGAAGGTGTCTCCTGAGGCCGCGGTGCGGTGTCTGATCCCGGCTCATTGATTCGGCCAGGGCGCTCGTTAGCGGCGGGGACGGCGAGGCGTTTTGTTATATCCCCTCATTTGTCCGCGCTGACATCACGCGCACGGAACGGGCCCGCAGCCCTGCCCGGCTGTTCGTTAGCGCGGGTTTAATGAGCAGCTTAATTGAGCCGTCGAGGAGGCCACCTGTCGCCCCGGCCTGATTAACATGCTAATGGCCTGACATTGTGCGGCTGACAGGGAGAGGGCTGCGAGGGGATGTCTGTCTGGGCCGGAGGGCTGCGTGCCGGGCGGCGAAGGGGGTTCACAAAACGCAGATTAACTCTTTGGTGTCTCGGTGTTTACGGGGCTCGTTTGTGGAAAAGGGAGAAAAAGTCCACCCAGCCGAAACCGGTGTGGCTCAGCGGGTAGAGCGTCGGCCTGCGGGCTGAAGGGTCCCGGGTTCGATTCCGGTCAAGGGCATGGACCTTGGTTGCGGGCACATCCCCAGTGGGGGGTGTACAGGAGGCAGCTGATGGATGTTTCTCTCCCATTGATGTTTCTGACTTTCTATCCTTCTCCCTTCCTCTCTGTAAAAAATCAATAAGATATATTTAAAAAGAAAAAATCCAGCGTGGCCAGCAAGTGAGCCCCGGGAGGCAAGCTCGCTCCATCCCACCCCGGAGGGAAGAGGGGGGGATGAGGGGGGGGCTTCTGTCCCAAGAACAGGCCGTTTCCATCCCAGTGTCGCGGTGGGACCGACCTCCAGGGATTCTCAACTTCTTCCCGGAGCTTCTCGCCTTCAGCCGCTGACCTTTGGGCCAGGTCATTCTCCGCTGTGGGGACCGCCCTGTGAGCGGCAGCATGCTGGGTGCACCTCCGACCTGCACCCCTCGTTCCGGGCCCGCACGCCCTCCTGTGCAGATGAACAGCCGTGAGGATGCGAGTGGCTCCCTCCCCGCCCCCCGATTTCCCAATCCCGCTCCGGACGGCGGGGCGTGTGGCTCCCCCCCCCCCCCCCCCCCCGCAGACCCCGCAAAGGCCTCAGGGGCCAGCTTTTGTCCGCAGTTTCCTCCTGTGGTCGCAGTCGGGTCTTCTCCCCTGGCGCCTGGGAGGGAGACTGTGCGGGAGATTTCAGGGCGGGGGTGGACGTTGGCGGTCGTTCCGGGTCCCCTGCCCTCCTGGGGGGCTGACAGGGACGGCACGTGCAGCCCATGAGGAAGGGCTCCTCTGGGGTCCAGGGACCGGCAGGGCGAAGAGCAGGGAGCCTGTGCTCCAGAGCAGCTCGAGGCGGCGGGAGGCGGCCTGGCAGAGGCGATGGGGCGCTGGGGACCGTGGGCGCTGGGGACCGTGGGTGCTGGGGACTATGGGTGCTGGGGACCGTGGGCGCTGGGGACCGTGGGCGCTGGGGATCGTGGGCGCTGGGGACCGTGGGTGCTGGGGACCGTGGGTGCTGGGGATCGTAGGCGCTGGGGACCGTGGGCGCTGGGGACCGTGGGTGCTGGGGACCGTGGGCGCTGGGGATCGTGGGTGCTGGGGACCGTGGGTGCTGGGGACCGTGGGCGCTGGGGACCGTGGGCGCTGGGGACCGTGGGCGCTGGGGACCGTGGGTGCTGGGGACCGTGGGTGCTGGGGATCGTAGGTGCTGGGGACCGTGGGCGCTGGGGACCGTGGGTGCTGGGGACCGTGGGCGCTGGGGATCGTGGGTGCTGGGGACCGTGGGTGCTGGGGACCGTGGGTGCTGGGGACTGTGGGTGCTGGGGACCGTGGGTGCTGGGGACCGTGGGTACTGGGGACCGTGGGTGCTGGGGATTGTGGGTGCTGGGGACCGTGGGTGCTGGGGACCGTGGGTGCTGGGGACCGTGGGTACTGGGGACCGTGGGTGCTGGGGATTGTGGGTGCTGGGGACCGTGGGTGCTGGGGACCGTGGGTGCTGGGGACCGTGGGTGCTGGGGATTGTGGGTGCTGGGGACCGTGGGTGCTGGGGACCGTGGGTGCTGGGGACCGTGGGTACTGGGGATCGTAGGTGCTGGGGACCGTGGGTGCTGGGGACCGTGGGTGCTGGGGACCGTGGGTGCTGGGGACTGTGGGTACTGGGGACCATGGGGCGCTGGGGACAATGGGGTACTGGGGACCATGGGTGCTGGGGACCGTGGGTGCTGGGGACCGTGGGTGCTGGGGATTGTGGGTGCTGGGGATTGTGGGTGCTGGGGACCGTGGGTGCTGGGGACCGTGGGTGCTGGGGATTGTGGGTGCTGGGGATTGTGGGTGCTGGGGATTGTGGGTGCTGGGGACCGTGGGTGCTGGGGACCGTGGGTGCTGGGGATTGTGGGTGCTGGGGATTGTGGGCGCTGGGGACCGTGGGTGCTGGGGATCGTGGGTGCTGGGGACCGTGGGTGCTGGGGACCGTGGGTGCTGGGGACCGTGGGTGCTGGGGACCATGGGTGCTGGGGACCGTGGGCGCTGGGGATCGTGGGCGCTGGGGATCGTGGGCGCTGGGGACCGTGGGCGCTGGGGACCATGGGCCGAGTTGCTGCGGAGGCTGGGCTTCCAGGATCCAGGCCGCGGTCCAGATGCAGCCCCCGGAGCAGAGGCCAGAAGGGTCGTCCAGCCTGCAGCTGGCAGACCCACCTGCCTTTGGGGAAGTCACTGAGGTTCCACTCTGGGTGCTGCGCATGGGGGTGCGGCCCTCGGGGTCCTCTGGGTGCTGGTGCCCAGCTGTGGGGAGGGGGAAGGGGAGGCGAGGGCAGAACCCTCCCCCTCACACTGCCTATCTGTCAAATCCTTTTAAAAACATATTTTTATTGATGTCAGAGAGGAAGGGAGAGGGAGAGAGAGAGAAATGTCAGTGATGAGAGAGAGTTGTGGACCGGCTGCCTCCTGCACGCCCCCTACTGGGGGTCAAGCCCACAACCCGAGCCTGTGCTCTGACTGCGAATCAAACTGTAACCTCGTGGTTCATAGGTCGATGCTCAGCCACTGAGCCGGGCTCCGACCACTTTCTTGTGATGATGACAATCATGATGGTGATGATGATGGTGGTGGTGGTGATGGTGATGATGATGATGGTAGTGATGATTGTGGTGGTGGTGATGATGATGGTGGTGGTGATGGTGGTGGTGATGGTGGTGGTGATGGTGATGATGATGGTGGTAGTGATGATTGTGGTGGTGGTGATGGTGATGATTATGGTGATGGTGGTTGTGATGGTGGTGATGGTGGTGATGATGATGGTGATGGTGGTGGTGGTGGTGGTGGTGATGGTGATGATGATGGTGATGATGATGACAGTGATGATGGTGATGGTGGTGATGATTGTGGTGGTGGTAATGATGATGATGGTGGTAATGGTGGTTGTGATGGTGATGATGGTGATGACGATGACAGTGATGATGGTGATGGTGGTGATGATGTGGTAGTGATGGTGATGATGATGATGGTGGTGGTGGTGGTGGTGATGATGATAATGGTGATGATAATGGTGATGATGATGGTGGTAATGATAATGGTGATGATGATGGTGGTAATGATAATGCTGCTGCTGCTGATGGTGATGATGATGGTGGTGGTGGTGGTGGTGATGATGGTGATGATGATGATGTTGATGGTGATGATGGTGATGATGGTGGTGGTGATGATGGTGATGATGATGGTGATAATGATAATGGTGATGATGATGGTGATGATGGTGATGATGTTGATGGTGATGATGGTGGTGGTGATGATGGTGGTAATGATAATGGTTATGGTGGTGGTGATGATGATGGTGGTGATAATGATGGTGGTGATGATGATGGTGGTGATGATGATGATGTTGGTGGTGGTGATGGTGGTGTTGATGATGATGATGATGGTGATGATGATGATGGTGATGATGGTGATGATGATGATGATGATGGTGATGATGATGGTGACAGCCTTGATTTGCATAGAGCCAAACGGGTTAGGAATATGATCTCATACACAGTTTCTATCCCAGACTTTCTCAACTTCAGCATAGTTGACTTTTGGGCCAGGTCATTCTCTGCTGTGGGGACTGCCCTGTGCGTTGCAGCATGCTGGGTGCACCTCTGACCTGCACCCACTAGATGCCAGTAGCAGCCCCACCCAGCGCTGACCATCAGAACGGTCTCCAGCGTCACCAGGGGAAAAGTGCCCCCAGCTCAGAAACGAGGGTGCAGGGGCAGTGCTGCACCCTCGGTTTATAAGTG
>CM050514.1:1342500-1347500 GCA_027563665.1 Antrozous pallidus | reverse complement strand
GAAGGGAGAGGGACAGAAAGTCAGAAACATCGATGGGAGAGAAACATCCATCAGCTGCCCCCTGCACGCCCCCCACTGGGGACGTGCCCGCAGCCAAGGTACATGCCCTTGACCGGAATCGAACCCGGGACCTTTCAGTCTGCAGGCCGACGCTCTGTCCACTGAGCCACACCGGTTTCGGCCCAAATTCATATTTTTCTAGTCTCTTTTCATTTGTGTGCGGCCTTCTCCAGAGCCCGAACCCTGAACAGGGACCCTGAGCCATGCGGGACGTGGCAGGGGTTCCCGCATGTGGCCACCAGGGTGCCCCGGGGAAGTCGGCGTCAGCCTGATGCCCGTGTCCACCAGGGAGGGGGAGAGCGTGGGTGTGAGCGGGCGGGGTGTCGCGGGGGCGGGGCTGGTCGCCCCACTGCTGGGCCAGAGGACACACACATTCATTCTCTGTTTGCTTGTCCATCTGCCTCTGAGGATGTCATTTCCATTCACTTTTAAAAATGTATTTTTATTGATGTCAGAGGAAGGGAGAGAGGGAGAGGGAGATAGAAACATCCATGATGAGAGAGAATCATGGACCGGCTGCCTCCTGCACGCCCCTCACTGGGGATGGAGCCCCGAAACCAGGGCCTGTGCCCCGACCGGGAATCGAACCCGGACCTCCTGGTTTGTAAGTTGATGCTCAACCACCAAGCTCTTCCCGGGCACAGAGGCTCCATCACACAGGCCCCCGGGCATGGGCAGACGCAGCTCCCTCCCAGCACCTGCCAGCTGTGGAGCCGGGCCAAAGCCCGAGCCTGGGAAAAGCCACCGGACGCCACCATGAAGGGCCTCTGCGCTCCCGGGGCCTCTTCACTCACCTCGTTCTGCAGAAGGAGCCCCGCTCGCCAGGCGCCCGCGGGCCCGCTTCCCCAGGGGTCGAGGCTCCGCCGGCCGCCGCCCCTGGCCCTGCAGGAGGCTCCCGCATCTGCTCGGGCCGCTGTCCCTCCGGAGCGGGCGGGGCCTGTCCCCCGCACTCCCCCCCCCGCCCCCCGCCAGCGCAGCACCCCCGCGGGGCCTCCCTCCAGCGGCCTTGCCCTGGAAGAAGTCGGAAACCGAATCTCCCGACTTCGAGCTGGTGCTTAAAGCGCGGGAACGAATGCCCAGCTGGGTCTTTAGCCGAGGTCAGCGGGGCATTGGACAAGCCTGGGGACTTCTCGCGGCCGGCGATGCTCAGGGGTGAGCGTCGGCCTGTGACCCAGGAGGTCCGGGTTCGATTCCCGGTCGGGGCACAGGCCCGGGGTGCGGGCTCCATCCCCAGTGCGGGGCGTGCGGGAGGCAGCCGGTCCGTGATTTTCTCTCATCATCGACGTTTCTCTCTCTCCCTCTCCCTTCCTCTTTGTACAAAATCAATAAGATATATTTTTTAAATGTATATATTTTTAAAAAATAAATAAGCCCTAACCAGTTTGGCTCAGTGGATAGAGCGTCGGCCTGTGGACGGAAGGGTCCCGGGTTCGATTCCAGTCAAGGGCATGGACCTTGGCTGTGAGCACATCCCCAGTGGGGAGTGTGCAGGAGAGGCAGCTGACGGGTGTTTCTCTCTCATCGATGTTTCTAGCTCTCTATCCCTTTCCCTTTCTCCCTGTAAAAAAAAATCAATAAAAAATATTTAAAAAAATAAATAAACAAAAAACAAAATCAAGCACCAGAGCCGGGGGGGGGGGGGGGGGGGGGGGGCTCCCTGGCTGTCCCCGGGGGTGAACGAGCGGCAGTGTTCACTTAGGAGATCGCTAATCCCGCTGTCCTCTGACCCCGCGCTGTGCGGCTCCCCCATTCAGCGGCCGGTGGGGAGACAGGAGAGGGTTTTGTGAGCGTGACGCGATCGTGCGCCCTTCAAAGCGCCCCTTTGTCTGCCCCTAAACCGGGCGCAGCCGGGCCCTCGAGGTGGATTTGGCTGCGTTCACACACCTTGAGACAAAGGCCCCTGGTCAGGACCGGGGAGAAGGGCCGTTTTTGTGTGGGAGACGCGGGCGAGGGGAGGCCTCGGAAACGGGGCCGGGGCGTCCTCCGAAGAAAGGCCTGAGTGAGGGGCATTCAGACCGGCCCGCCCCGCGCTCCCCGGGCTGCAGGGGAGGGAGGGTGCCGCTGTCAGCCTCGGGGTGTTGATGGGCCCCCTCGAGACACTTGACCCGAGGCGGTCGCCCCCTAATCCGCTGATCTGCATGCGGCGGCCTCGGCCCGGCCCCCGAGGCTGCAGACGGCGGGCCACTTGTCCTGATCCCCGTTCATTGTGCCGGCCCCCGGCTCCCCCAGATGGAATTCCGCTCACAGACCGAGAACCGAGTTGTTTGGGCTGGATCTGCGCGGGGGGATTGTCCCCGCCGATGAAGCGGTCTGTTCGTTAGACGGAGGCGGGACCTCCCTCGCCGAGTGGCAGCTGACAAAGGGGCCGGCGGCCGGCCCGCTAAGCCCAGATTTGTCAGGACAAATCGCTCCGTCTTCAAACTGTGTGCGAAGGGAATGAAAAGCCCAGAAATGAGTTTGTTTTAGCCCTCGCCCCTCCCCCGACGCCCGCAAGTGAAACATAAAAAAAAAAAAAAAAAAGCAAACGATAGAAAAATAGCGCGGGGGGAGTGGGGGGGCGGCTCACGAAGTATGGTCTGTTTATTTTCCGAAGGCGTCCGATTACCCCGTTTCCCCGAAAATAAGACAGTGTCTTATATTAATTTTTGCTCCCAAAGATGTGCTAGGTCTTATTTTCAGAGGGATTCCTTATGGTACAGCGAGTAGGTCTTATTTTGGAGAGATGTCTTTTTATATATATACATATGTTTTTTATTGATTTTTTTACAGAGAGGAAGGGAGAGCGATAGAAAGTCGGAAACAGCGATGAGAGAGAGACATCGATCAGCTGCCTCTTGCACGCCCCCCACTGGGGATGTGCCCGCAGCCACGGTACATGCCCTTGCCGGAATCGAACCCGGGACCCTTCAGTCCGCAGGCCGACGCTCTATCCACTGAGCCACACCGGTTTCGGCGGGGGGATGTCTTACTTTCGGGGAAACAGGGTGGGCAAAAGGCCGTTGTTGGGCAGCACACGTTTTGTTCCGCTCAGAACCGGCTTCTCGCGAAGCAGCTAAGACCTAAGGGGTTGGTTTTGTTGAAGACGGTGGTTTTAGGGGGGGGGGGGTGGGAGTGGGGGTTTAGAGAGAGGGGGTGGGAGTGGGGGGGCGAGAACTTCATTTCTGTGCATTTCAGGCCCCGTTGCTGGGGGCCGGTGCCCCTCCCCCTCCAACCTGCGGTCCGTTCTCACGGCCGCTGTCCTCCCCGGGGGCTGCCCAGCCTGCACCCCACCGGCGAGCACAGGGCTCCCTGCTCCCCGCTTCCTCGCCCCCACTTGTCGTCTGTCGATGTGTTGGTGCCAGCCGTCCTAACGGGGTGCGGCGGCCCTCGTGCTGAGCACGGGGATGTCGATGAGGCCTCTGTCCCCGCTCTGAGCCCAGCGTCCTGGGGTGTTTTAACATCGGGATGGCAATGGCTGCATGTGGTCCAAAGGCCTGCTGAGAGGATCTCTGTGCCCCCGGGGGATGCACAGGGGGCTCCGGGGACCCCGCAGCCTGGGAGAAAGGCGTTACCTGCCCCTGAGCACGGGGACCAGCCGGGACGGAATGTTCATAAAACATGTTTCTTGGTCCCAGACAGGAGGGGAGAGGGAGAGACGGAAACAGCCACGCTGAGAGAGAATCACTGACGGGCTGCCTCCCGAACACCCCAGCCCACAGCCCGGGCCGGGCCCGACCAGGCCTCGAACCCTGACCTCCTGGCTCGCAGGGCACCGCTCACACCGGCCGGGGCCCGCACGGGTTTCCGGACAAGAGCCCTCGGGCGGCACGAGGAGCGTGTGGTGTGGGCTGTCCTCTCGCGTTCCTGCGGCTGCCCTTCCTCGGGGAGCCGGCCGCCGGGTGTGGCTGGCGAGCAGCGGCCCCGCAGCACCCGGAGCTCGCACCTGCGTCCACTCCCGTCTCCCAGCTGCAGCTCCTCCCCCCCAGTGACCCCAAATAAAAGGGCGCGGCCCACCTGGTGCCCAGGTGACAGGAAGCGTGCTGGGCACTTCCCGCCTTCCCGCGGGCACGTGGCTCCCGGCATGGCTGCCCCCACCCGCTGCCCGAGGCTGCAGCCCCAGGGAGGGGCTCTTGGAGCCTCGAAATCGCAGCCTGAGAACAGATCTCTGTGTCTCTCTGTCTCTCTGTCTCTCTCTGTCTCTCTCTGTCTCTCTGCCTCTCTCTGTCTCTCTCTGTCTCTCTGCCTCTCTCTGTCTCTCTCTGTCTCTCCATCTCTCTCTGTCTCTCTGCCTCTCTCTGCCTCTCTCTGTCTCTCTGTCTCTCTCTGTCTCTCTCTGTCTCTCTCTGCCGGAGGACAGAAACCAAGATACAAATGCTCGTCCCGTTTTTCAGAACACACGGGAGAGGATAAAATAAAAGTGAGCCCGGCCGGCGGGGCTCCGGGGCTGAGCGCCGACCTGTGAACCAGGAGGTCAGGGTTTGATCCCCGGTCGGGGCACAGGCCCCTGTTGAGGGCTCCCTTCCCCAGTGGGGGGCGTGCAGGAGGCAGCCGATCCATGGTTTTTCTCTCATCATTGACGTTTCTCTCTCCCTCTCCCTTCCTCCCTGAAATTTACAACAATAAGAAAATAAGGGGAGCCGAGACCGGTTTGGCTCGGTGGATAGAGCGTCGGCCTGCGGGCTGAAGGGTCCCGGGTTCGATTCCGGTCAAGGGCATGTACCTTGGCTGCGGGCACATCCCCAGTGGGGGGCGTGCAAGAGGCGGCTGATCGATGTCTCTCTCTCATCGATGTTTCTGACTTTCTATCCCTCTCCCTTCCGCTCTGTAAAAAATCAATAAAATATATTTTTTAAAAAAGAAAGAAAGAAAAGAAGGGGAATAGGTAATCACCTTTCTAGCTTTAAAGAAATAAAAAGTGAAAGTCGTATCCGCTGCGGCCTCCTGATGCTGGGGGGCGCTGT